>FLSR01004881.1:2174103-2227065 GCA_900092035.1 Leuciscus waleckii | reverse complement strand
GCGCATCCATGCAGCCTAGCATGGATAAGAGCAGGGAGAGCAGCAATAACCCCCCTTGGGTAAACAAACAGAACCAACATGAATGTATTGCAGATATCATTAATTCAAGATTTTAAAGTACGACATAATTAGAGAATTTATTCTGATTCGAAGGGAATCAGAATGCCAAATCCTGACTGACGAGAGGATAGTCAGCGATAGTTGCTGATAATACTGAAGCAGCTTATATATGTATACGGTGATAGGCGTCGTTTTCCTATAGGTAGATGTGGATCAGCTGATAGTCAGCTGATGCAAGCTTGACTAACGTGACCTGGTGATAGGCGTCGTTTTCCTATAGGTAGATGTGGATCAGCTGATAGTCAGCTGATGCAAGCTTGACTAACGTGACCTGCCAGAACTAACGCTACGCTTGATAATTAACTTTAATGAACTCAACCTAACAAAGATGAAGTAAAGCTACTCATAAGAAAAAAAAACAATCAAAGGCACTTGAGTAATTAGTTTTCAGAAAAATATAAAAAGCCTTTATTCTTTCATGGCTTAGATTTTAAAAACAGGCGACAAGCAACGGCACACCTACGCGTTGCGGCCAATAAGTCTTCATCAGGGTGTGAAGTAAAGTAATGAAGTAAAGCTAGGCGGGTCAACTCCACCAGATAAATGTTTTCTGGTGAAAGAAATACATAAATGTAGAAGAAAGCCAAAATATGAAATATCATGACTGTATATTTACTGAGCAACTAACTGTTTTGTAAAGAGCGGTCAAAATGACCATTTTCACCTGAGATTTGGAGCAAAATTACAGGGAGTATAAATGACTTTAGAAAGATGGCAGAATCATTATTTTATTTTTACACAGAGATTGGTAAGTCTATTAGTAAAATCTGTTGACTTTTAACAATCTTTATTTCATTAAAGGTATGCCAACAGTGACAGTTCAAAAATGGGAAAAAACACTTTTGTTTTGCCCCAAGTTTGCATGCCTGTAACTCAAGAATTAATAAAAATACCTTAATATCCTTTTATATTTAGATTTTTAACAAACATTTATTTTGGTATCTTCATTTTATAGTCCCTCATGGTTAGTCCCAGAAATATGGAGATCTAAATGTGGATCCATGAGTAAACTGGTCAATTGTACACATTTTTAGTGGTCAGAAATCAATTGTGGGTCTCTTTGCATATGCAGTTGATAATTTTTTACATCTAGGAACTATTACATTTAATAGTTTGACTTTCATTATGTGTCTTTCTTTAGAAAAAAAATATTAACAGAATAAAACATTTGAAGGGAAAGTTTCTGAAATTTGTTTGATTTGACACGGAATGAACAGCCCAATGTTTTAAGTCCTCTTTAATGCATCTTAATAATGGGACAATGTTTAGATGATATACATCAGTCAGGAAGGGTGTAATATGAATATAAAATCCTTTAGGAGAGAGAATAGATGGTGCTCAAGAACCTTGGCAAACAAGAGCCACTGTATTCAGATTTTGTATATTTTGTTTATTTTTTCCACAATGAGTGGATTCTATTTTAAATCTGAATTCATTGTTAAGAGAGAAAATCAGGGCTGTGAGTATAAGCACTGATCTCAGTGTGTGATGAGAATGACTAACACTGACATTAAATCAGACTTCTCACTGTTGATTTATTCACATCTCTGTGGTTCTCTAATATCTTCCAGTTAAGCCGTCCACTCCACAAAGTCCTTCATCAACTGAAAGTGAGAATGCAGAGGGTTATGAAGCTGATATTCACATCAACAGCACAATTATGAGTGTGATATTGCTTTTACACAACAGTTCAATAAACAAGCTAATACGGCCAATTGTTTTCTGCTTTTTTCTTTGCTATAAAATAGGCAATTACAACACATATCATCTTTTTACACTTTTTGACAAACACATTTAAGCCATAAACATGTTAAAGGAGACTCGTGCTGGTCAGACTAGTATCAGAGAGTCAGTGAACAGACTGTGTGCGTCTGAGACTGAGACTAAGACAGACTGACAGATTGTTTCTCTTTATCTTTCCAGAATCTGACCAGCAAACTCCCTCTCTTCCTCCAGTCTCAGTCTCTCTGATAGTGCCGATCTTTCTGTGTTGCTGGATCTCTGATGATTGTTGCTGCTGTTGGGATCTTCTGGATCTGCAAGAAACACAGAAAAACAGACCAACAGGGCAAGTGTGTTTTTGAAGCTTTGATTGTGTTTACAGTGTGCAGTATAAGGCCCCGTTCACACCGCAAGTCTTAATGCTCAATTCTGATTTTTTGCTCAGATCCGATTTTTTGATTGGCTGTTCACATTACCTTTTAAAATGTGACCTATATCTGATTGCAG
Source organism: Leuciscus waleckii (assembly GCA_900092035.1). Taxonomy (NCBI): domain Eukaryota; kingdom Metazoa; phylum Chordata; class Actinopteri; order Cypriniformes; family Leuciscidae; genus Leuciscus; species Leuciscus waleckii. The sequence goes on along the minus strand of FLSR01004881.1, from coordinate 2,224,716 downwards.
TGTGAACTGTTTGAGGTTTCAAACTAACCCGCATGCGCAAAAGAACAATAACAATGACATCAGACGCAGCACGCGGTTGCACTAAAGTTCGGGAGGTTATGGAGGAAGTAAGCATATTCACATTTACAGTGCTATGCATAAGTTTAGACACCCATGCTAAAGTTGACTAAAAAGAGGAATAAAAAATCATCTTTTGGAAATTGAACTTAATGCCTTAATTAAATTTTTTTTGAAAAATCCAACCTTTAAGGACACCAATTTTCTTTGTGAATGAATAATGTATCGTAAATAAATAAATGTTCTTCCTTAAAATACAGTGTGCATAAGTTTGGACACCCCTATGTTAAATTCCCATAGAGGCAGGCAGGTTTTTATTTTTAAAGGCCAGTTACTTCATGGATTCAGGATACTATGCATCCTGATAAAGTTCCCTTGGCCTTTGGAATTAAAATAGCCCCACATCATCACATAGCCTTCACCATACCTAGAGATTGGCATGGTTTTATTTCAGTTAGGCTAATAGCTGGTTTGATTTGCATTGAGAGATGATCTTATGGAAAGTACTCCATGCCAATCTCTAGGTATGGTGAAGGCTATGTGATGATGTGGGGCTATTTTAATTCCAAAGGCCAAGGGAACTTTATCAGGATGGATGCATAGTATCCTGGATCCATGAAGTAACTGGCCTTTAAAAATACAAATCTGCCTGCCTCTATGGGAATTTAACATAGGGGTGTCCAGACTTATGCACCCTGTATTTTAAGGAAGAATATTTATTTATTTACGATACATTGTTCATTCACAAAGAAAATTGGTGTCCTTAAAGGTTGGATTTTTCCAGATTTTTTTAATTAAGGCATTAAGTTCAATTTCCAAAAGATTATTTTTTATTCCTCTTTTTAGTCAACTTTAGCATGGGTGTCTAAACTTATGCATAGCACTGTATATTTGAAAATAGCCTATTAAATTAAATAGTATTTTAATGGATTATTATTGTCGCTTCCATAGACACAGTGTGTATTGTACATACTATAAATGTATAGTTTTTCTAGTGCTTACTAAAATGAACATTATGTGGTTGAAAACACTGTATAGTTGTGATATATGACAGTGCTGAGCGTGTCCGTCTCTGGCTCAGCTCCAGCCAACTGCGAAAGCACAGTTTGAATCTGACAGTTATGTGACGTCATGTCATTCTAAAATCCCATGGATTTTTCCAGGGTCACAGAAATAACTATTCCACAAGTGGGACCGTAGTCGTACCGCTCTACAGGTTAAACATACATGCTTCAACTTTCGGCTCTTGCACATACTCTGAGCTACAAAAGCAATAACTGGAAAAAAAAGAGCTATGGTTAGATGTCCACAATGACAGGAGCGAAAGAGCAGATCTTTACACTTCACTGAAAAACAACTGTAAAAACAGTACATGTGTTGGCGGTCAGGGTGTTTCTGCTGAAATAAACACAGCTAGACTCGCTGCTAAAAGTGTGAGTTTCCTCTAACACTGAAGTCTAAAGATAGTTCTGCAAATTTGAACATGGGAAAGACATTTCAACATTTGCCTTCAAAATTAGGCAATTTTTTATACCTCTCATTTGACTGCAGTGACAAAAAATTACATTTGTAACTCTGGATGTCCCCATAAATAGCAATTTTAACTAGTTTATGATTTTCATTTGTCAATTGTAATTATTATTGCTTGCTATCTAATAACATTGCATGAGGAGAGTGAGTCTTCAGATCCACCACTGAGTCAGTAGTTGAGTTTGTACTAAACCTGCTAAGAGATTCAGTCATTGATCGACCAAAACCTCTCATTGATGGACCAGCTAGTAAAAGCATCTACAATCCCTCTTTAAATAAGTTCTTTCCCAGTCATGTTATGCAGTTCGTAGAAAGCAGTGTTCTCAAACTGAAGTCCGAGTCCAAGACCATATTTTTTATGACTATAGTCAAGCCAGCTCATACAAGGTCGAGTCCAAATGCTCCTGAAAAAACAGCCTTGTACTCATACTTGAGTCCAAGACCGGCCTGGTTCAGTCTCGAGTTCTACAACATTGGTATAAAGTAGTGTTGGGCTCTTTCAAAGGACAAAAGGACAAATAAAAGCAAGTGGCAAATGCTTTCTTTTTTTTTTTTTTTAAAGCTATTTTAAATTATTTATTAAGTTACTATTGTATTGTTTTATTTTGATACATTCAAACTTGAATTAAATAAATAGTTTTAAAATTCTGCTTTCATTTCTATTTTTCATTTAAAGTGCCCCTATTTTGCTTTTTCAAATAAGGTAATGTAGTGTGTAATATAGCCTAGCTGTAAGTGAAAGTAAACGTTCTGAACTGGCTGAACGAGTCGTCAGTAATTCCAGTCTCACTCCTTTTTACAAACCTACGTATAGTGTGTAATGCCAGTCTATGGTCTTTAGCTGCCCGTCTACAAGAAGCCCCTCCAAAGTTCAATTCTTTAATTTCTTTCTTTCTTTGAATGAATGAGTGAATAAATAAACAAAGCAAAAGTAACTTTTGTCATAAAAAATGTAATTTTCTGCTTTTAACTCAGGAAGGAAATTTGATGTTAACATGTCGATGCAGTTGACAGTAAATGTACATGTAAATTAAACAGACACTACTGACATAAACTCAACAGTAAATAGCACTGATCAATTGAATACATTGCTTGTTTGAGGAAATTCAACATTTTGCGGCATTCAGAGGTGTGTTAGATCCAATAAACTAAATACATTTGAGTAGATACAGTGTTAAGCCATTGAAAAGAAAAATAAATGGCATGTAATCTAGAGACAGGAGTAAGAGAGAACAGCACAGAGTGTTATTTCTGAGGTACAAAATAAGGGTTCGTACTCTTTACCGGTAAAAACGTTAGGCCTATAATAGCTCAGGGTGTTTCTGCAGGCTGAAACACAGACAGCTCCACAGGAAACTGGACTTCCGGAACAAATAACTGTGAAGACATGTTTGTGTCTGTGAAAGAGAAAGGATGTGAATGAGTGTGGCCTTCATACATTCCACTGGAATTATAAGCAACATGATGTATCAGCTAAAAAGGACATTGCAGAAAATACATATTTTCATGTTCAAAGTGTTATTCTGTGTTATATTACATTTCTGAGTTAAAGTGAAACTGCTGCGAATGTGGTTTCTGTTGAGTGGACAAACGTCTTGCTCCTGTTTACTATTGCATGTGTGCGGTTGACTGATGGTAATGGACAAAGGCATTATTTTCCCTTGTGGCAGATTTCCACTTCATTGTAAAAAAAATAAAATAAAAATAAATAGTGAATCCAGCAATACTGATATCTGATTCTTACTCTTTGTGCATCCTTGAACAGCTTTTATTTCTCTATATCTCAGGAGGACATATTTCCAAATACAGCAGTAGATCGAACTAAACAAGTGCTGGAACATGCTGGAAAGAAAAATAACATATGAGAGTTGTGTGTCAGTGCTAAAGGTAAAAGCGTAGTACACTGCGGTAGAGAATTACAGTGTACTTTTATGTCATCTTCATATTCTTGATGAAACCTCACTCGCCTGGCCTGGGAGTTCAGTGATTCTCTTTATTACTTAGCGTACTATATACAATTTGTTTTGTGTTAAACCAGCATGATCGACATGTACAGTATGTTTAAAATATACATTAAAATATAACTGAAATGTATTATTATCAAATTAGTATTTTAGTCTGTGAAGCAAGGCCAAAACTATTTAAAATTGTTTGAAAGATTTTGAACAGTTCTGTTACAGTATTGGGATGTTTTTCACTGTTCTGATTGGTTGTCTCTGCTGTAGTGGGTGTGGCTTCTGTTATGAGGTCACTATCAGTCCGTCACAGATGAATCAGACACTAGGCTTGTTTGAGATGAGCAAAATCTGCGCAGAACTGATCACCGGGGCTGCGTTCCAGTCCAAAATTGTCAGCCCTTCACTCACTAACTTCCCTCCGTCTCGTTCACTCGGATGTACGTCATTGCTTATGTTACACGAGTGCCCACTTCTGGCGGAACCATTGCAATGGGCTGAAATGGAACTTGCTAAGCCCTTGATCACTTAGAATCCACTATGGGGTTTATTTATTATAATTTTTTTTATATTATTATATTATTATATAACGAGTTAGCTCAAAGGGGAAATATTAATAACTCATAACTTGTTATGATTAATTATTAATATTTGAGTCAGTTAATTGGATTAACTTGATGTAGCTAAATTAATATTACAATCATAATCAGTTCCAAAGAAACTCTTTTGATTATTCATTTATTCTAAGAAAAGTTTATCTTTCATGGCCACCGAAAAATAATAATTTCTTAGCATGTACAGCGCTATGAAAAACAACTATGGAAAAGATCCATTTAACTATGAAAAGAACCATCATTCTTGAAGTTGTTGATGGTTCCGTGAATGTCAAATGTTGAAGTTGCAATCGTTTTCTTCTTCGCTGGATGAAGAAGATATGATGAACTTGCATGGTTAGTTCGACTCTGTTCTCATGGCTGGAGTGCAGATTGTGGCCTGCCAGCCCTGGGCCGGAGAGGACACGCAGGAGACCCGATCAGCCCTATACGCACACTACGCAAGGTGCGTAGGGCCCCGCAAATTACTCAAGGCCTCGCCCCCCCCTCGTGTCAAAGCGCATCAATTAATGTTTACAATATCGATGAGAAAATGAAGCGTGATCTTTCTGGTCACGAAAAGAGAGATAAAAAAACACCATGAGAGTTAATTGCGGCAACAGTTATCAGGTAGACTTGTGTGCTCTCCTCTCAAAGTTTGATGTCAGCAAAGAACAGTAGGCTAAAGTTAAGTTGATGTGAGTTGATTTATTATGTTTAATAAACGACAAAGGACAATGGTGTTTCTTTATAAACTGTAGCTCGGAAAAGATAACCTCGTCGCGCGTTAACATGCGATCATATGCGCGTGCATGAAATGAAACAATATGGACGTGATGGCACTCCTCATAGTTTTAAAACAAGACGATGCCCTGCTGAAAAAAACAATAGAAACCATTACAGAATTGCTAATGGTTTCCACTACAAAACCATTACAAACCATCAGCCGTTAACCATTAAAACCAGTACCAAGTGGAGTCCATTACGTAGTGTGTTTTGGGCCATATTCCATTAGGATTGATTGGTTTTAAGGGTTTCCATTACAAATTTGTATTGGTCTGTATTTTAATGGTTTCCATTACAGTTTTGTATTGGTTCTGATGGTTTCATTACAAATTTGTATTGGTCTTGAATTGCACATATTTAATGGTTTCCATTACAGTTTTGTATTGGTTCTGATGGTTTCATTACAAATTTGTATTGGTCTTGAATTGCACATATTTAATGGTTTCCATTACAGTTTTGTATTGGTTCTGATGGTTTCATTACAAATTTGTATTGGTCTTGAATTGCACATATTTAATGGTTTCCATTACAGTTTTGTATTGGTTCTGATGGTTTCATTACAAATTTGTATTGGTCTTGAATTGCACATATTTAATGGTTTCCATTACAGTTTTGTATTGGTTCTGATGGTTTCATTACAAATTTGTATTGGTCTTGAATTGCACATATTTAATGGTTTCCATTACAGTTTTGTATTGGTTCTGATGGTTTCATTACAAATTTGTATTGGTCTTGAATTGCACATATTTAATGGTTTCCATTACAGTTTTGTATTGGTTCTGATGGTTTCATTACAAATTTGTATTGGTCTTGAATTGCACATATTTAATGGTTTCCATTACAGTTTTGTATTGGTTCTGATGGTTTCATTACAAATTTGTATTGGTCTTGAATTGCACATATTTAATGGTTTCCATTACAGTTTTGTATTGGTTCTGATGGTTTCATTACAAATTTGTATTGGTCTTGAATTGCACATATTTAATGGTTTCCATTACAGTTTTGTATTGGTTCTGATGGTTTCATTACAAATTTGTATTGGTCTTGAATTGCACATATTTAATGGTTTCCATTACAGTTTTGTATTGGTTCTGATGGTTTCATTACAAATTTGTATTGGTCTTGAATTGCACATATTTAATGGTTTCCATTACAGTTTTGTATTGGTTCTGATGGTTTCATTACAAATTTGTATTGGTCTTGAATTGCACATATTTAATGGTTTCCATTACAGTTTTGTATTGGTTCTGATGGTTTCATTACAAATTTGTATTGGTCTTGAATTGCACATATTTAATGGTTTCCATTACAGTTTTGTATTGGTTCTGATGGTTTCATTACAAATTTGTATTGGTCTTGAATTGCACATATTTAATGGTTTCCATTACAGTTTTGTATTGGTTCTGATGGTTTCATTACAAATTTGTATTGGTCTTGAATTGCACATATTTAATGGTTTCCATTACAGTTTTGTATTGGTTCTGATGGTTTCATTACAAATTTGTATTGGTCTTGAATTGCACATATTTAATGGTTTCCATTACAGTTTTGTATTGGTTCTGATGGTTTCATTACAAATTTGTATTGGTCTTGAATTGCACATATTTAATGGTTTCCATTACAGTTTTGTATTGGTTCTGATGGTTTCATTACAAATTTGTATTGGTCTTGAATTGCACATATTTAATGGTTTCCATTACAGTTTTGTATTGGTTCTGATGGTTTCATTACAAATTTGTATTGGTCTTGAATTGCACATATTTAATGGTTTCCATTACAGTTTTGTATTGGTTCTGATGGTTTCATTACAAATTTGTATTGGTCTTGAATTGCACATATTTAATGGTTTCCATTACAGTTTTGTATTGGTTCTGATGGTTTCATTACAAATTTGTATTGGTCTTGAATTGCACATATTTAATGGTTTCCATTACAGTTTTGTATTGGTTCTGATGGTTTCATTACAAATTTGTATTGGTCTTGAATTGCACATATTTAATGGTTTCCATTACAGTTTTGTATTGGTTCTGATGGTTTCATTACAAATTTGTATTGGTCTTGAATTGCACATATTTAATGGTTTCCATTACAGTTTTGTATTGGTTCTGATGGTTTCATTACAAATTTGTATTGGTCTTGAATTGCACATATTTAATGGTTTCCATTACAGTTTTGTATTGGTTCTGATGGTTTCATTACAAATTTGTATTGGTCTTGAATTGCACATATTTAATGGTTTCCATTACAGTTTTGTATTGGTTCTGATGGTTTCATTACAAATTTGTATTGGTCTTGAATTGCACATATTTAATGGTTTCCATTACAGTTTTGTATTGGTTCTGATGGTTTCATTACAAATTTGTATTGGTCTTGAATTGCACATATTTAATGGTTTCCATTACAGTTTTGTATTGGTTCTGATGGTTTCATTACAAATTTGTATTGGTCTTGAATTGCACATATTTAATGGTTTCCATTACAGTTTTGTATTGGTTCTGATGGTTTCATTACAAATTTGTATTGGTCTTGAATTGCACATATTTAATGGTTTCCATTACAGTTTTGTATTGGTTCTGATGGTTTCATTACAAATTTGTATTGGTCTTGAATTGCACATATTTAATGGTTTCCATTACAGTTTTGTATTGGTTCTGATGGTTTCATTACAAATTTGTATTGGTCTTGAATTGCACATATTTAATGGTTTCCATTACAGTTTTGTATTGGTTCTGATGGTTTCATTACAAATTTGTATTGGTCTTGAATTGCACATATTTAATGGTTTCCATTACAGTTTTGTATTGGTTCTGATGGTTTCATTACAAATTTGTATTGGTCTTGAATTGCACATATTTAATGGTTTCCATTACAGTTTTGTATTGGTTCTGATGGTTTCATTACAAATTTGTATTGGTCTTGAATTGCACATATTTAATGGTTTCCATTACAGTTTTGTATTGGTTCTGATGGTTTCATTACAAATTTGTATTGGTCTTGAATTGCACATATTTAATGGTTTCCATTACAGTTTTGTATTGGTTCTGATGGTTTCATTACAAATTTGTATTGGTCTTGAATTGCACATATTTAATGGTTTCCATTACAGTTTTGTATTGGTTCTGATGGTTTCATTACAAATTTGTATTGGTCTTGAATTGCACATATTTAATGGTTTCCATTACAGTTTTGTATTGGTTCTGATGGTTTCATTACAAATTTGTATTGGTCTTGAATTGCACATATTTAATGGTTTCCATTACAGTTTTGTATTGGTTCTGATGGTTTCATTACAAATTTGTATTGGTCTTGAATTGCACATATTTAATGGTTTCCATTACAGTTTTGTATTGGTTCTGATGGTTTCATTACAAATTTGTATTGGTCTTGAATTGCACATATTTAATGGTTTCCATTACAGTTTTGTATTGGTTCTGATGGTTTCATTACAAATTTGTATTGGTCTTGAATTGCACATATTTAATGGTTTCCATTACAGTTTTGTATTGGTTCTGATGGTTTCATTACAAATTTGTATTGGTCTTGAATTGCACATATTTAATGGTTTCCATTACAGTTTTGTATTGGTTCTGATGGTTTCATTACAAATTTGTATTGGTCTTGAATTGCACATATTTAATGGTTTCCATTACAGTTTTGTATTGGTTCTGATGGTTTCATTACAAATTTGTATTGGTCTTGAATTGCACATATTTAATGGTTTCCATTACAGTTTTGTATTGGTTCTGATGGTTTCATTACAAATTTGTATTGGTCTTGAATTGCACATATTTAATGGTTTCCATTACAGTTTTGTATTGGTTCTGATGGTTTCATTACAAATTTGTATTGGTCTTGAATTGCACATATTTAATGGTTTCCATTACAGTTTTGTATTGGTTCTGATGGTTTCATTACAAATTTGTATTGGTCTTGAATTGCACATATTTAATGGTTTCCATTACAGTTTTGTATTGGTTCTGATGGTTTCATTACAAATTTGTATTGGTCTTGAATTGCACATATTTAATGGTTTCCATTACAGTTTTGTATTGGTTCTGATGGTTTCATTACAAATTTGTATTGGTCTTGAATTGCACATATTTAATGGTTTCCATTACAGTTTTGTATTGGTTCTGATGGTTTCATTACAAATTTGTATTGGTCTTGAATTGCACATATTTAATGGTTTCCATTACAGTTTTGTATTGGTTCTGATGGTTTCATTACAAATTTGTATTGGTCTTGAATTGCACATATTTAATGGTTTCCATTACAGTTTTGTATTGGTTCTGATGGTTTCATTACAAATTTGTATTGGTCTTGAATTGCACATATTTAATGGTTTCCATTACAGTTTTGTATTGGTTCTGATGGTTTCATTACAAATTTGTATTGGTCTTGAATTGCACATATTTAATGGTTTCCATTACAGTTTTGTATTGGTTCTGATGGTTTCATTACAAATTTGTATTGGTCTTGAATTGCACATATTTAATGGTTTCCATTACAGTTTTGTATTGGTTCTGATGGTTTCATTACAAATTTGTATTGGTCTTGAATTGCACATATTTAATGGTTTCCATTACAGTTTTGTATTGGTTCTGATGGTTTCATTACAAATTTGTATTGGTCTTGAATTGCACATATTTAATGGTTTCCATTACAGTTTTGTATTGGTTCTGATGGTTTCATTACAAATTTGTATTGGTCTTGAATTGCACATATTTAATGGTTTCCATTACAGTTTTGTATTGGTTCTGATGGTTTCATTACAAATTTGTATTGGTCTTGAATTGCACATATTTAATGGTTTCCATTACAGTTTTGTATTGGTTCTGATGGTTTCATTACAAATTTGTATTGGTCTTGAATTGCACATATTTAATGGTTTCCATTACAGTTTTGTATTGGTTCTGATGGTTTCATTACAAATTTGTATTGGTCTTGAATTGCACATATTTAATGGTTTCCATTACAGTTTTGTATTGGTTCTGATGGTTTCATTACAAATTTGTATTGGTCTTGAATTGCACATATTTAATGGTTTCCATTACAGTTTTGTATTGGTTCTGATGGTTTCATTACAAATTTGTATTGGTCTTGAATTGCACATATTTAATGGTTTCCATTACAGTTTTGTATTGGTTCTGATGGTTTCATTACAAATTTGTATTGGTCTTGAATTGCACATATTTAATGGTTTCCATTACAGTTTTGTATTGGTTCTGATGGTTTCATTACAAATTTGTATTGGTCTTGAATTGCACATATTTAATGGTTTCCATTACAGTTTTGTATTGGTTCTGATGGTTTCATTACAAATTTGTATTGGTCTTGAATTGCACATATTTAATGGTTTCCATTACAGTTTTGTATTGGTTCTGATGGTTTCATTACAAATTTGTATTGGTCTTGAATTGCACATATTTAATGGTTTCCATTACAGTTTTGTATTGGTTCTGATGGTTTCATTACAAATTTGTATTGGTCTTGAATTGCACATATTTAATGGTTTCCATTACAGTTTTGTATTGGTTCTGATGGTTTCATTACAAATTTGTATTGGTCTTGAATTGCACATATTTAATGGTTTCCATTACAGTTTTGTATTGGTTCTGATGGTTTCATTACAAATTTGTATTGGTCTTGAATTGCACATATTTAATGGTTTCCATTACAGTTTTTCAGATCAACAACTTATTTTTAACATTAATAATTTATTAAAATGTTTAAGAATAATATAGCCCTATGAAATGTTTTTATTCAGAAAACTATTTTTTTCTTTTTATGAATAAATACAAATATATTATCAAAAACTGTGGTAATCAAATGGAAATTTAAACTTATCCTTTTATGTTTTGGGGAAGTGCTGCAAAACACATTTACTAAATTAAATCATGGACAAAAAAATTCCTTAAATAATATTTAAATAAACTGTCTTATTATTATTGTTGTTGTTATTATTCTGACAAGTGCTTTCAATTGTAGATCTACAATAATATATTTCTTTCATAATTTCTCCTATTTAAACCGAACTTTTATTTTGACGGGTTGTAGTGAAGACCTGTTCCAGAGTGTATTTGACAATGGTTTTTCTCAAATAAAATGATGAAAATGCGCATTAGGCGTTCTCTCAGAGCAGCTCTGGAAATGTTCATGTATTCTTGTCCTCGAAATTGTTTGTGAGAAACTGAAAACACCTTGAGCTTGAGTAGGCTAGCCTATGTATAGACGAAGCGGTGCAGCTCATTCCCACAGAGACACGTAGATCAAGCGAGTAAATAGCAGTATTTTTGTGCTTTAATATTCACAGACCATGTCGCGAATTGATTTAGTGCACTGTGCACAGCTCTACTTTCTATTTATTTATCCATCCATCAGTTTGGGTCTTTTACGTGACATCTGCGTTAAGGTCCTGCAACTGGCCTGAATCTCAGCCATAAGGTACTAATAATAAAACCTGTTTGGCCCAGTTCAGGGCCAGTTAAGGGTGACTAACTGGCTGAGATTCGGGCCAGTTATGGCACATGTGTGACCCTTGTCTCTAATCCAGTTCTGGGCCACTTCAGGGAAAAGTGATTGTGTGGCCCGGAGCTGGGCCAGAAAAAAATTGCTACGTGGGTTCCCTCTGTCCCGTTCACTCAGATCTGTGCGTGACCCGTGCACGAGTAACTGGCGGAACCTTTGCAATAGGTTGAATTGGAACGTGCTAAGCCCTTGATCACTTAGTATCCACTATGGGGTTGATTTATTTCCATGATTGCATTTCATGGGTTCATTTAATCTCGTTCACTGTTTACATTACAGAGGAATTTATTCTCAGTGCACAACCACCCTGCATACACTAACTCTGTTCTTCTTCTCCTTTTGAAGAAAGGGCCGCTGTCCCCCCCCCCAACCCCCCCCCCCCCCCCAAAAAGTATTACTGATCTGCATGATTCACATGTCATGTGGGTTATGATTTTAGGCCGAAATAACCAGAATTCCGGATTAATCCCTGAAAATGTCCACAAATGAAAAATGACAATAAGGCATAAAGAAATCATGTAGCTCACAACAATTTAACGTTCAATATCACTTGATACATTTGAGTGCTAAATTTGGCAATGACAGTTATGATTAGCAATATTTTAATTGCTTCAATATGGATGCGTTTAATTCCAATATCATCATGATTATATTCTTTATTCTTGCTTCATCTCAGCTCTGACCAAGATCTTCTCAATCCATTTCACCTGTAATAAAATAAACTATCATTTGTAAGAGTACTAAACCAACAATAATCATTCAATATCACTTATGTGTACATGTATATTTCTAATAATGCTGTTTACATTACTAGTCATTTTAAATAGTAATACATTAGAGCTAGTATGATAAACATTTGTCGAGGCAGTGTGTTTTGAAGCAGTTTAAATTTGCTATTAAAAACATGCATTTCTGTATAATCACTTTAAATTCATAAGATGTAGGTTTTAAATGGTCTCACCAAATCTCACCAAATCCCTGTTCATTTTAAAGATATAAAACTGATATTGTCAGTTGAGAACAGAGTTTATATTTTAATATAGAATTATAATTTTAGATTAAGTTGTACAGATATCAGATCCTCACCCGTTTCTTAGAGTTTGGAGAGTAAAGAAAGACTAAAGCAATGTGACGTAATGCTTGTGAAAGTAAAAACACAAGAGACAGAGACATTGATCATGTGAGGCTGGGCGGCTGTGAGCTGAATAAAGCTATTGTTCAATAAAGTTGTTTGTTCCTTAGTTTTTTTTTCTCCAGAAACCACTAAAGTACAAACCCCGCCCCCCAGCTGAATCTAGAGATTTCATAGGTCATGTCAAGCCAAGTCATCTTCATTTATATAGCGCTTTTTACAATACAGATTTTTACAAAGCAGCTTTACAGTGATAATAGGAAATGAATGGAACAGATTTTTTGTCTGTACAGTCTAGAGGAAAGTCATTGTCCAGTTTAAGTAAGTTCAAGGTTCATTTCTGTTGTAAAAATCATTACACTAAAAGATTTTGGGTGCATTGCTTGTGCTTGTCTGACAGATGATGTCGAAAGTGGAAGTGTGCACATACAAAGTGCACAGAGAGCTGGGATCTGAGTTCTTTTGAGGTTGTGGTGTGAACAAGAAAGGTCTGAGATCACTTCAATGCAGAAGAGGATCAAAAAAGAAACCGGGTTCTCTTTTGAGTCCACTATATTGTGAACACCAAAAGGACTGAGGTCACTTTCGGCTGGTTCGCTTTCTGTTCACTTAAGTGAACTGGGTTTGGTTCTTTTAAAACAAACTATATGTGACAACACCCTGAATATTCATCAGCTACTGAATATTCAATAAATTTCATCAACGACTACTGGTAGTCGTATGGTATATAGATGAGACTTAGTAGACCATTTATTTATGTTATGTATTTCTTTTTTTAATTGTAGGTCGGTAAAGAGTCGGAAGTGACTTATTTGTTAAGTGTGGTGCTGTGTCTTTGTGTGTTGAAGCTGCCGTGACAATGTCATTTCTGGTAAAGGATCAATAAAGTATCAACAATTGCTTTAACTTATCTTTACTTTTTATAAAGTTATACAAGATTCAACTAATTTTTTAAACTCAGTTTAATGTAATTTAAGTTTAAATGAATTAAACATCCAAGTTGAGTGTACTTAATTTAAGGCAGCAACTTTTCTTTACAGTGTAGTTATTAACTTAGGGCAATTTACACGACACAGTTTTCAACTGAAAACAGAAAACCTTCAGTGCGTTCTTGGCGTTTATTTACATGACACAGCATTTTGGTGGCCTGACAGCACAAACTTTCAAATAAGTTTCAGAGTGCAAGTTTTTGAAAATTATATCATTATCATCTCTGTGTAAACTTCAAAAACTTGAATACGGTGACGGCGTGCACATGCATATTACGCGTTTAGTTTATAGGTATGTGCATTTGAATGCGTATTTGCGCAGGTGCGCGCTCTTTCTTTACGAAGTGACATCGCCAACTACTTGTCTGGCCTGCATGATACAGATTTTTAGTCGTTTTCATGGATCAGTGTGGACGAGGATAATTTTGACTGATTGCCTACACAATAATGAAACAAATCTACTAACCCCTAACCTACCCTAAATCCTAAACTTAACCTAGAAGTTTGGCACATCATGGTAGAGAGCATTACAGTTTTTCACAATCAGATCCATCCATGATTTTTCTGAAGTCTGAACTTTCTTGGCAGGAGACAGTGATTGACCAATGGTTTTGAATTAGCTTGTGCTTGACTGGTTTCAATTATTTAAATTTTGCCCTCATTGTTTCAATAAAACTTAATAATTTTTTCTGTTCACAAATATTTAAAGACTGTCAGAGATAAATGAAAGTATCTTTAACATCACAGTGATGTTTACTCACCTCAGTGTACAGTTTGAGTCTCGTATCACGTCTCTGAGCTGCTTTGAGTCTCTGATCATATTGTTTCTCAGATCAAGCTCTTTTAAAAACTGCAGTGCATTTGAGTTTGTCAAAGACTGAGTTAAAGCAGAAACATCTGTAATGCCACAGTCATTTAGGCTAGAAAGAGACAAACAGACAGAGATCATCTTACTTTCACCAGATCACAAAACACATGACTAAGGTGAATTATGTTTCACAAATACACTGTAAACAGTCTTTTCAGGAAAGCCTGAGAATAAAGTGTCTTGGTTTAAACTGTTGAAGTGTTTGTTAAAGAGATCCTCCACACAATGTTACAGTTGAAGACTGATCTTTTTTGCACGCTCAGAATAATAACGTGTTATTTTTTAAATTAATTAAAAGAAAATGCATAGAGTAGCTTTAAAAATTTGGATTATTTTAATCGTTTTCATCTCAGGTGGTGCAAAGCACAACCAGGCCTGGATATACGGGGTGTTGAGCACCTATTGATCTTTAAACCAGACAGAGCACTTCAAGCACCTCTAAACAGATGGGAAGAGTTTTGAAATAGATCTTCTGGGGTTTTACTGGTGGGTTTTGAACCAGCTGAACATGTGTTTACCGCCACTTGCTGTACTGGCGCGTTAACCTCTACTGTATAGTTATAAATCCTGTTTAAGACGAACAAATAAATACTTTAAGTAATAAAATATACCACACTACAAACTATATAGTAAACAATTTATAATATAAAGCTTCCCGTCCAACTGGTTTTTGGTTCCATCATTAGGCCTACTTTGCCCGCTGATGGTCAGAAATACACTTCATATGTGATGAATTCAAACTGCAGATCAATTTTACATTTTATCAGAAGGCTGATGCAGCATTGCATCCTAAATCAATAAACACTATAATTATATGAGATTTGATTTCATTATGCTAATGTATTTATGATTAAATCAAATGTGCACACCGGACATGTGTCCAAAGCCGTCCTGAATCAAATCCCAGTCTCATCCCTACTTTCTGTCTGCACATTTTCCTATAAAAATAAATATAAAAAAGCACAGTTATATTAGTTATATATAAAAGTGAAGAAATATTTTTATTAAGTTTGGTTACATATTTTAAACACAATATGCTTTCCAATAAAGAGGAAAAAGATTTTACTTAAAAAAAAAGTCTAACTCTGATAGTCATTATGGTCCACAGGGATGCACTCTCTGTGGTTATTCCCATTTTTTCTTTATTTTTCCTCTCCATCATTTGACAATAATCTGGCTTTTTCCATGTTAATAACAACACACTGACTTTGATTTGACAATGATTGCATACAGTGATATGAGAATAGATTATCTAACACTTGTCTGTATATTGGCCATAACATGTTTATTCTTAAACAGTTCTTCTCAAAATCGCTCGTATGACTTTTTAAGCTTCAAGTCTACATATGGCTATGAACTAATGAATCTTTCAAATAAAAACAAAACAATCTTGTTTTTAAGCTGTAGCCTACTGTAGGCTATAATGTATAGAAATGTAAACTGAAATTATGGAATGAAAAATATATAAAAGAAATAGTTCATGTAAGAAACAATCATTTAACATCATTGATTTTGTGTGCTAAATTTTGATTTGCTAAATCAGATTTAAGATCAGCAACATATACTTCAACATATACTTTAGATCAGAGTACAGATATCTGTTTAAAATTACTTACTTTCAATGAGTACAGTATCTTTATCATAAAATATGAACTCCAAACAGGATTGCGGGACTGTTTTGTTTGGACTATTGGACTTAAAGGTTATTAAAAGTTAAATGAGAAGCGGAATAAAGAACCGTAAAAATATAACTTTTTTTCTGATGCCTGAGCTTGTATGTTTAGTGCTTATAAGGCCTTGTTCTGCTAACACGAATCTGAAGGAATGACTTCCCCTCAAAACAGCTTTACTGTGGAATAAAAACAGTTAAATAAAGGTGTTTTTTTCTCTTGCAAGAAACATCTGGTTTCCACTGAATACTTTAGACACTCTCAGCTCAGTTTCTGAGTTAATGTGAAACTGCTGTGGTCTGAGTTTATTTCAGGTTAGTTTAGTGTCAGACTGACCCAAATGAATGTGGTTTCTGTTGAGTGGACAAACGTCTTGCTCCTGTTTACTATTGCATGTGTGCGGTTGAATGATGGGTAGGCTACATCAGTAAAAACATTATTTTCCTTTAAGTCAGATTTACACTCTACACAAAAGATTCGCTGTAAAATAAAGTATAGTAAATTCCTCAACAGTGGTATTTGTCAAACCCATCATGCATCATTCAATTTTCCCTCTCTATTTTCCTTAAAAGAGATTGACATGATCATCTTAGCACTAAATAAGACAGCAGATTAAACCAAACATCGACTGCAGTGGCGGTTCTAGACCACAGTAACTGGGGGGGCCAGGCAGGGGCCACTTGTGCTTTTAGGGGGCACACCTTTAACATTCATCTTAACCTATTTTCAGTATTATTTCAAGTCATTTTTCACCATGTCATGGATGACTGCAATCTCTAGAAAAAGCTAATAAATTATATTAGCTAAGCTAATAAAACAATTTCAATTCAAATGAATGTTTCATTATGTTTAATTGTAGTGTGATATAATGATCAATAATAACAAATTTTTAGCATCTAAGCACATCTAGGCACTTTTTTACACCTGGGGTGGGCGATATGGCAATAATATCATATCACAATTTTATTTTTTTTCAGGAAAATCACGATTTTATCACGATTCTTTTTTCATGTTGGTTTTACTATTTTGCATGTGACTGAGCATTACAGCCAAACTAATGTCCCTATTTTAAAAGCAAAGCCTTATAGGTAACAAAATATAGGTAACAAAATATAAAATAAAAAAGAATGGCAGACATTTAGGCCAAAGTGGCGAAGATAAAAATCTTTGTCACTATTTTCTTTGTTATTAAAAATTAAGAACAGAGATACATATTACACATACACAACTTAATATACAAATGAAATAAACAGTGCTTTATTTTTTCAGCTATAGGTGTATTTAACAGTAGAATTGAAGAAAGTAATTAAATGAACAAATATGAAAATAAAACACAACAGACTTAAAGTGCTCAGTCAAGAGCAGTGAATGATTTCCTCTGTGTGTTTTGTTGTTTTATTAACATTAAAGGGATAGTTCTCCCCCCAAAAAGTCATAATTTACTCTCTTAAGTTGTTTTAAACCTGAATAAGTTTCTTTCTTCTGTTGAAAATAAACGTTATTTGAAAGAATGTGAGTAACCAAACAGTTGATGTACCCCTGTGACTTCCATAGTATATTTTTTTCCTACTATGTATGGAAGTCAATGGGGACCAGCAACTGTTTGGTTTTGGGTGAACTATCTCTTTAAGGACAAGCGGCAGCATGTTTATTATTAGGGCTACTGTCTCTTTAAGAACTGCACGCGACGCGTCTAATATACACGCATATGACAAGCAGACTTTAATTAATTTTCTCTGTTTGCTTTCACTTTAGACATAACCAACTTTGTTTATGTAAACATTGTCTGTATTTGACAGTATTAGCGCAATATAAGACTCAAAAGATAACTTAGTCCAGTAACAGGCTTTTAGTGCATGTGCGCGTCGAGTGTACGCGCTCAGTAAAGCGCATATTTGAACAGCGCATCAGCAGCGAATGACATGTTTAACCGGCAAGGCTTTAAAGCACATGCAAATAATGAACTTTTGTGAACTGCAGTGTCCCGTTCCTCTGCGTTAACATTTGATGTGAATATACGTCGTGCTGCAGTGTAGCCTATAGATGAAGGCGCCGCAACTGATAAAATGCGCAGTTGTTTGGTGTGATTTTACGATTCCAAATTTAGGGGGGCCAGAGGGGGGGCCAAGCTTGTTGACACAGGGGCACTGGCCCCCCCGGGACCCCCCCTAGAACCGCCACTGATCGACTGCAACACTCTGATCAGAATAGGTTTTGAGCCAATCACTTAAACCTATGGTTGACCTGGTCAGTTCTAATTAAAATGATGACTCATCTACACACACCTTACTTTTCAAATGAACAACTTTAATTATTTGAAACAGTTTAATAAAAAAAATTCCCATACAAAGTGCGGGATAATGGAATATAATATTGTACATCTAAATTGAATAATGCACATCAGGTAGGCCAATAAATGAGGGTTCAGCACACTTGAAAGCTCAGTCTCACTCTTGACAGCTTTAGAATTTTCTGAAAGTTAGAATTGTATGTATACGCTGCTT
The DNA here is from genome assembly GCA_900092035.1 of Leuciscus waleckii. Taxonomy (NCBI): domain Eukaryota; kingdom Metazoa; phylum Chordata; class Actinopteri; order Cypriniformes; family Leuciscidae; genus Leuciscus; species Leuciscus waleckii. The sequence goes on along the minus strand of FLSR01004881.1, from coordinate 2,206,104 downwards.
GAGTTCCTTCTCAAAAACAATACATTGGCTTTTGGTTGATATATTTGCTTGTGTTAATGATTTATCTTATTGTAGAAATTGTCCGCTGGCTTTCTCTTCAATACACTTTAAAATAATGAGATATTTGCAAATTAAACATTGCTTGAAAAAATTGCTTCAGAATAAACAGATGTATTTGAATGGTCATCGTTAAAACGTGTTACATTTTACGTGGTGTGTTTGTTATTCATGCATTAAATAACAGACAAACTGCAATAAACATGCTAAATGCATATTTACATTAAATGTAAACTAAACGATGATAGCCTAAAATTTACTATTTTCACTTAAAAGCACAAATTATCAGATTTTAGAGGTCGCTTAAAGGGATAGTTCACCCAAAAATGAAAATTAGCCCATGATTTACTCAGCCTCAAGTCATAGGTGTATATGACATTCTTCTATCAGACGAATCATCGGAGTTATATATAAAAAAAATGTCCTAAATATTACACAAACTTTGCTTCATAAGGCCTTTGTTAACACCGCAGAGCCGTGTGGAGCACTTTTATGATGGATAGATGCACTTTTATGGACTTCAAAACAGAAACAGCCATTCACTGCCATTATAAAGCTTGGAAGAGCCAGGACATTTTTTTATATAACTCGTCTGAAAGAAGAATGTCATATACACCTAGCATGATTGAGGGTGAGTTAATCATGAGCTAATTCAAATTTTTGGTTTTCACTTGATCATTATAGGTGTGATGGACCAGAGCTGGAACTGAACTGGTAGGTATAGGTCTCCAGGAACCGGATTGGGCAGCCCTGATCTAAATAGTCAGTCAACATAATGCACAAATACAGTTGAATGCAAACTTTATTTACCATGTCAATTTTATTATCTGACTTGTTAAATACCACTCCCATAAATAAAATACAGATGTTACAGTCACTGTTAAGCTTTATACACAATTTCAACTTAATCACTAGTAATCATAAACATTCTGTTTTTATAAATAAGCTTATAATATAATACTGCCCATTGAACTGGATTTCCGAAAGCACAACCGGACTAACCTCTCTAAAACTCTCATTGGTTGAACAGATGCATACGTCACCGTGTTGCAGCCAGGACTAGTGTGAACTAGACGTATGCACGACCACAGGCGTGCGCACAATAATGTGTGTGTACAGACTGTCGGAGTTCTGAGGGGGTTTATGAAAGGCTCTAAACTTTAGCGCTTTACGCAAAATAAACGTATTAATTGCTGTCACATTAGTTTCTCAGAGGCTTTACGAAAATTATTCACACATTTGTTATTTTTGCCGTGTCTGGTTGGTAAGTTAGAAATCTATATTTATGGAAATAGTTTTATCATAAAGTAAGAAAATTAACTGTGTTTAAATACTTACATTATTTGATTTTGTTCTGCAGGTGTGTTTGATGTCGAGTCACATGAAGTTTCAGTGATGGTGGGAGATTCTGTCACTCTACTCTGGTGAGTATACTGTATGTCATATCCTATTTATATTGTAAGTAGTACTATATGATCCTAATAATGATTATCCATATTTCACGATGGTTTTAATATTTAAATGTACAGATACATTCTAGACTGTGGTCCCACTTTAATTAAAACAGCCTTGACTTTTTCATGGAGGCTTCACCTGTTGCACAATGTGCATTAGCCTGATTTTTTTTATTTTGTTTTTTCAGATAAAGAAGAGACACTTCGTGATATACTTGTCAGATTTTATTCCTGAAATGAAATGTTATTTAATTGTGAACAGACACATTCCATTAGTTCAGGGGTTTTCAAACCTTTCCTGGAGCCTTTCCACATTGTGGATGCCTCAGTCTCATTTGAAACACCCAGTTCAGAAACATCCAGTTCAGGTCACATAGAACACATCACTTTTAGATCTAATCAATGTGAAACAAATTTACCAACCCATTTTATTGCCACCCAGTTTTTTTTAAGCAATTTGAAGTATATTCAATGAGAAGAAAAAAAATAGGGCAGGACTTGATTTTATACATCAGAATTGATTGGATGGTAAAAAGTGGGTGTTCCATATGATAATGGAGCCAGACCTGAATGTGACTTCCACAATATCCTTTTAACAAACTACCGTTTATAAAAATAGAAAAAGCCACCGCTCATCCGTCAATAAAGTCTTGTAGTGAGGTGCTGCTAAACTAAATCATCATGGAAAATTGTAAAAATACACCAGCCGCACACTCAAACACTGTGCAAGATCAATTTATTTGCATTTGCAAGCTTTCGGTCTTACAACCTTCTTCAGGCATACAAACAGAGTGAATGTGGCCATACAAAAGGGCTCTTGCCAGAGCCATAGAGAGAAAGAGTTGCGACACTCTTTGATGTCGCCGCTATGGCTGTCACGTGGTTCATGTAAGCCCCAATAGTTCCAAAACATACGCTGGCTGTCATGTTCTTCTATGGGACAGACAGCAGCGATTGCATTATTGAACGGTAAATAGAAAAATAAATTTGGTTTTTCGTTTTGAAACAAAAAACAGAAAAACGGTATTTTCGTTTTATAATTACAAACGAATTACGGATTATCCAGAGATCCCCTGACCCTCTGTCTGGTAGACATGGAAACGGCGCCGTCTAGAGACACATCATATTACAGTAAGTCCACTGTTCATATTTATTATTAGCCTGAAGTCTTCAGCAACATGAATGGTATTCAACATTTCTTTTCTCTATTTGTAGTATTTTACTGCATCCTATTGCACTGTATAAATAAATGTCTTTATTCTTTAAATATATTTTATATAAATGTGTATTCTTATTTCTATTTCCTATTTTATTTTTATTTAATTTCATTCACTTTTATATAAAGCAATTTGAATTACCCTTTTGTATGAAATGTGGTATATAAATAAACTTGCCTTGCCTATTTTTCATTTAATTCTTGGTAATCAGAGGGGAAAATGGATTTAACTCTTAACTCGTTTGAAAAGACTGTCTGACAAAACACTGCTATTTACAGTTACGTAATAGTTGCTTAAAAAAATACTGGTAAATAATAATAATAAAAATGTACAATATTGTACATTGTAGATTAAAGTAAATAAATATCATTTCTGTAGCAATGAATCTTTCACAAAATGCATGTTATGCCATTTTAACATTTTGTGTAAAACAGTTAATGGAAACGCAGTCAGGAAACAATAAGATTTAACGACTTTGCTTTCAGGGCTCTTTTTTTCCCCCAATAAGGTAAAGATCCTATGCTACTTATAAAAAAAAAAAAAAAAAAAAACTATAATTTAAACAAAAACTTATAGATTTCACTATAATTTAAACAGAACATTAATGATTTCAAACATGGAAGGAGATCAAAGACTTGCAAATAAAAGCACAAACCTGAACAAAAATCACAAAAATCAAACCAAAAGATCCCCAAAACCATCACAGCTCCTCAACACGCTGATAAAAGTCTGTGGGCCCTATTTTGCACCCAGCGCAAGTGACTTTGTACACCGACGCATGTATCATTCCTATTTTGCACCGGCGCAAAGCGGACTTTTCCCTCCACAGAAGCACGTCGGTAAGTTAGGAAATAGACTTGCGCTCCCGGGGGCGGTTCAGGGCAAAGAGGAGGCGTGTTCCGGCGCAAACGTTCCCTGATGCTATTTTGCAGGTTTAGAAAACAATTGCGCCACTAACCAGGAAAAAATAGTTTAAAGTCAGTGGCGCGTTGCGCATGTTATTCATATGCTATTTTAAGGGTGCATCTTGGCCATAATCAATGAGCGTGTGCACAACGCTCATACACTTTGATTCTCTCATCTACACAGAAAGCAGCAGTTTTCATTTTTGCAAATCATACATTATTACGATAGATAGATAGATAGATAGATAGATAGATAGATAGACAATTTATTATAAAAGCATACATCTAGCTTACACATTTACCCAAATTATCATACGCCTGTTTAACCGAAGTTAATTTGGGTGGGTTTCTCCATTTCAATGTAACTTCTCTCTTTTACGGCCGTGACGAGAGCGTTGCTCTCCTCGGCTGTGAACCGCTCCTGGCGCGCGCCTGGCAAATCCGCCGTTACAATAGCAATCCGCTATGGAAAAAGCGCGTCTTCTCTTAAAGGGAATGTGAGATGACGCTCTGATTGGTTTATTTCACGTTACGCCCAAACCACACCTATGAATAATGAAGCTACTTCAGACCAACCCATTTTAGATTTGCGCCTGGCGCAAGAGTCATTTATCCCGCCGGGAAAATAGCAACACAAAGTTACTTGCGCTTTGCGCTTGACACTTGCGTTTCAGATCGTTAAAATAGGGCCCTGTGTCTTAATGTGTTCTATAGAAAGTCACTAACCTCAACTGAACCGGTTAATGACAGTGATAGATAAATTAAAACTTTATATTCTAAAATTTATATTTATAACAGTTTATTGTTTAATACTTTTTAATAAACAATGAACAGCTCTTGTACTTACTGTCAATTCAGTTTATTCTCAAATATTATCCATCTCATCTGAAACAATAGCTTTCATAAAATCTTTATAAAAAAAAAGAAAAAAGGTGGAACCTGTTGCTGTTTAAACTGTGTAGAAAAAAATGAGTAATAAATCCTTTCTATCATTTAGTATAACAAGCAACTTTACATTTAAAACTGAGAGACTTGCAGTGGTAACTTCAGTCTTGAAGACTGTTGAGCTCAGTTTGACCACCAACTGTCCAGAGGAGAAACATTTGAGGCGGAATATTTGCCTCATAACCTTCATAAACGTGTTTTAATGAAAATCAAGGATTATAGTTCAGCACAATGAACGGTTATAACTTACCTCAGGGCTCCAGTTGAGGAATTTCACCTTAACTTGCATTAACTTAACTTACAACTAAGAACAATCAAGGAGGATTGCAGAATAAATGAACATTATGTAAACTGGAGGGAGTTTGTCAGCTGACCAATCTAAAAGATTTATGAGATAGTGGATAACTGCGTCTGACTGCATTATCAACACAAGGAAGACACAGGTGCAATAAAAGGAATTTTATTAAGAAAAAGATAGACAACAGTAACTAACAGAACTAATTGAAAACCATGAGTGGATAAAGAAGTAAAGTGCATTAGATTCATAGAATGTAAGTGATTAAGTTGTTGCTATGACAGAGTTAACTGATGAAAAGAAAAACTTGTGAAGAGGAAGAACCTTATTCTGCTTTAAACAAATAAACAAGATTATTTGTCATTAACTGAATCAGCAATACAACATCTAAATGTAAGGTCATTAACTGAATCAGCGATACAACATCTAAATGTAAGTTTTTTTTTTTAAATAATCACATACTAATAATATACACTAATGCCAAGGTCTCTAGAAAAAGGTTTGGTTAAAGTGCAGCATTTTTTATAGATTTATTTGGATTTTAATCTAAACAATCGTGATGTTTGAATCAGGATAATCGGGAGAAGAAGTTTTGTATGTATTATGCTTCTCAGAGTTTTCTGTACAGATTATTTTCATTAAAAGCTGCATGTAACTGGCAAAGTTCATTTGTTTCAGCTCAGTGGATGATTGACAGGCAAGTAGGCGGAACTTCAGTCTTTTATTTAATATTTTTTAATATTTTGTTTCCTTGTAAGGCTTTGTTTTTAAAATAGAGAAATTAGTTTGGCTGTAATGGTCACTTGCAAAATAGTAAAATCAACATGGAAAAGAATCGTGATAAAATCATGAATCGTGATTTTCCTAAAAAAAAATCGTGATATATTTTTGTATAATTAATGTATAATTTGCTTGTCTTTGCGGTCCATTTCGGAGCGCACACACGAGTCACCTTGAAGTTGAAACAGCGTCTCTCGCGGGTATTAGTTTACAGCAATCACAGATTGTGCTGATTCTGACGTGAAGTTTGGGTTTTAGGAGGAAGGAATACGCACCGCTGTGAAGAGAAGGAAGTTGTGCTAGACAGAACGTGGCTAGTTTTTAAAAGTTTTACCTCAAAATATCTTCTTTTTATAATCCTTGGAAGCCAAAATCAAAAATAAAATTAGATTAATATCACAGCCCTAAAGTGTAACCAGACTAAACTTTTGTTTAGTTCTCTCTGCCATTACTATCACTAGTGGGGACTCACTCTCTCTCTGATTGCGAATAGCAAAAAACATCACAGACAAAATAATGGTTTAATATTATTCCATATCGCATAGCGTGATTAAGATGAGAGGGCAGTGATCAACCCACCAAACCCCCCACCCAAACATTTTTATCACTAATCTGCATGATTCACGTGGGTTATGATTTTAGGCCAAATATTCCGGAAGAATCTCATCCCTGAAAATGTCCACAAATGAAAAATGACAGTAAGGCATAAAGAAATAATGTAGCTCACAACAATTTAACGTTCAATATCACTTGATACATTTGAGTGCTAAATTTGGCAATGACTTTTATGATTAGCAATATTTTAATCGCTTCAATACGAATGAGTTTAATTCCAATCATCATGATTGTAGGCCTTATACTAAAGACTTCTTTATTCTTGCTTCATCTCAGCTCTGACCAAGATCTTCTCACCTGTAAATAAAATAAAACTATCATTTGTTAGAGTACTAAACCAACAATAATCATTCAATATCACTTGTGTACATGTATATTTCTAATAATGCTGTTTACATTACTAGTCATTTTAAATAGTAATAATAACAGCTAGTATGATAAACATTTGTCGAAGCAGTGTGGTTTGAAGCAATTTAAATTTGCTGTTAAAGGTGCAATGTGTAATAATTCTGAGGATCTATTGACAGAAATGCAATGTAAGATCCATAACTATGTTTTCAGTGGTGTATAAAGACCTCACTTAATGAACCGTATGTTTTTATTACTTAGAATGAGTCATTTATATCTACATAACCACGGGCACCCCCTTGTATGAAGGTCGACATATCCTGACATCATGTTTCTACCGTAGTCGACAGTGAACAAACAGCGCTACAGAGCACATTTCGTCACTAACTTGAATGAGAAGAAGCAGAAAAAGACACAGCAGAATTTCGGGAAAATGAATGACCACAGTTATTGTTTACGACAAGAGCCAATGGAGGGTAAATCTGCTTCGAAGAAGAGAAATATGATGAAGCCAGAAAAATAAGGGAGAAACGTAGGCAAAAATCATGGGTCAACATCGGTGTGGCTTTTCACCGATGGAAGGGTCTTATTATGAGGGAAAAAGGCTTTCAAAGCGACGCCGAAGTTGCCTGTTTTCTGCTAGACAGGTAAGGTATTTCAACTTTAACAATGCAAATGAAAACTGTTGTTTCATAATGTTAGCATTACCTAGAAGCTAGCCATATACACTGTGAGAAGGGACTTTTCCCTTGTCAGTGGTGTAAAATATGTAGTTAGATTGTTTCATGTACCTTAGTTCTTCTCCCTCGCTGTGTTATGGCTTTGCTATGTGGGGATAAATGTGCTGGTTACGTTCGTGAGACAATCAGCTGATTAGTACTATTGACCGTAAAACACTAACATTAGCCTACAGCATAACAGCTCATATTAACCAGCTAAACTTTTACTACCCTGTTAGAAAAAAAAATTGTAGTTGGATAGTTTCATGTGGTTCTTCTCCCTCGCTGTGTTGTGGGTTTGCTGGTTACGTTCGTGAGACAATCAGCTGATTAGTACTATTATATTACATATTAAGACCCTTGATCCTCACCTGACTATGGCTTTGTAAACTTTATCCATGATGTGGTCTATAATGGACTGTGGTACAGAAACAGTGCCAAAGTTACACACTCTTGGCTTACGTTTTCCATGTTGTCTGTCAGTGATCATACTTGCACTAGATGTGATAGTTTTTGGGATGTTCAGTTTATTAGGGGCCAGATGAGAAACCCTACCAAGTGTAACACATTGTGGATTACAGTAGAGTAATGTATTACAGTCGTATGCGACTGTGTCATGTAGCACTTCATTTATTGATGACGACATCTTTTATCCTATGTTGGCCACAGTAGCTTCTCCTTCGAATTTGCAAAGGGAAGGAAAGGCGGTGAGTGACTGATTGTTTGCAATTCGCAAATCTCACCACTAGATGCTGCTAAACATTACATACTGCACCTTTAAATACATGCATTTCTGTATAATCACTTTGAATTCATAAGATGTAGGTTTTAAATGGTCTCACCAAATCGCACAAAAATCCCTGTTCATTATAAAGATATAAAACTGATACTTGGTCAGTCTGGAAAAATAACAATCAACATGCTTGTTTGCATGCACAAGAGACAGAGACATTGATCATGTGAGGCTGGACGGCTGTGAGCTGAAGCTGGAATCTGCACTGAGTTTACCTGCGTTTTACAATCAGTGTACAACTATCAGTCTAATTTTGTTCTATCAAATACTAATGATTTTCTACTGATGAGCTATATACTATATTATATATATTATAACATAAAGCTATTGTTCAACAAAGTTGTTTGTTCCTTAGTTTTTTCTCCCAAAACCACTTAAGTACAAACCACTAAAGTACAAATCCCGCCCCCAGCTGATTCTAGAGATTTCATTGGTCATGTCAAGCCAGGTCACCTTTATTTATATAGCGCTTTTTACAATACAGATTTTTACAAAGCAGCTTTACAGTGATAATAGGAAATTAAAGCAACATTATTATTATTTTTGGCTGTACAGCAGCTCTAGAAGAAAGTCAATGTCTAGTTTAAGTAAGTTCAGAGTTGATTCATTTCCATTGTAAAAATAAATTATTAGGCCATTTACACAACACAGTTTTCAACAGTAAACTTTAAACGATTCTGGTCGTTCATTTACATGACACAGCATGTTGGTGGCCTGAGAATGCAAACTTTGAAACAGGTTTCAAAGTGCAAGTTTTTGAAAACGATATCATTATATCTCTGTGTAACTTCAAAAACGTGAAAACGGTGACGGCGTGCACATGCATATATCGTGTTTAGTCAAGGTATGTGCATTTTAATGTGTATGTGTGCAGGCGCATACTCTTTCTTTACGAAGTGACATCGCCAACTACTTGTCTGGCCTGCAAAATACAGCATTTTTAGTCTTTTTCATGGATCAGTGTGGACGAGGATAATTTTTACTGATTGCCTATGATGAAACAAATAGGCTACTACCCCTAACCTAAATCCATACTTAACCTAGAAGTTATATAGAACATCATGGTAGAGAGCATTACAGTTTTTCACAATCAGATCCATCCATGATTTTTCTGAAGTCTGAACTATCTTGGCAGGTGACAGTGATTGACCAATGATTTTGAATTAGCTGTGCAGTGGGCTTGTGCTTAACTGGTTTTCAATATTTTCCTTGCGCAAATATTGAAAGACTGTCAGAGATAAATGAAAGTATCTTTTACTCACCTCAGTGTACAGTTTGAGTCTCGTATCACGTCTCTGAGCTGCTTTGAGTCTCTGATCATATTGTCCCTCAGATCAAGCTCTTTTAAAAACTGCAGTGCTTTTGAGTTTGTCAAAGACTGAGTTAAAGCAGAAACATCTGTAATGCCACAGTCAGTTAGGCTAGAAAGAGACAAACAGACAGAGATCATCTTACTTTCACCAGATCACAAAACACATGACTAAGGTGAATTATGTTTCACTTTAAACAGTCTTTTCAGGAGAGAAAGAGAATAAAGTGTCTTGGTTTAAACTGTTGAAGTGTTTGTTAAAGAGATACTCCACACAAGGTTACAGTTGGTTTATATATATGATGGTTTATTGTTTGAAAAGTTTACAATATAATTTTTCTCACAAACACCTATCGTTTATTTCTTTTTATCAACTGGGGTCGTATGGATAACCGTTATGTGAGCTTTGTGTGATTTATGAAGCGTCATCTTTGGAGGTCCAGTACATAAGTGCATTGGAGGTGCGTACAGGTGGAGGTACATAAAGAATATTATTTATTAAAAATCTTTTCTCTGTATAAGTGTGTATGATGCAAGTAATTTCCCATGAAATCCATACAAACAAATCTAAAATACAGTTCAATATTACAGGTTTATCAAAGTGTATTTGAGTACAGCCACGGTTTGGAAGACTGATCCGTTTTATCTAAACTCTCAGATTAATAACGTGTTATTTAAAAAAGAACGAAAAATGCATAGTGTAGCTTTAAAAATGTTGATTCTTTTAGTCGTTTTCATCTCAGGTGATACAAAGCACAACCAGGCCTGGATATACGGGGTGTTGAGCACCTATTGATCTTTAAACCAGACAGAGCACTTCAAGCACCTCTAAACAGATGGGAAGAGTTTTGAAATAGAAGCATATTACAAATGCGCCCTTTAAATAGCAAAAAATAAATAATATAAATAGTGCACCATTGACTTTAGACCAGGTTTTTGTTGGTCAATTGTTGGTCTATTTCAGTTGCCTCAAAATAGCAACGCGCCAACACACCTCATTTTCAGGCCAGCACACCCATAGATGACCAGATGGGCGCAAATGCATTTGCTATTTAAACAACGTGGCGCAGGACGTGAAAATGATAACTGCGTCAGGCTGAAACGAGCAAAGAAAAACACTTGCGTCGCGCCTGGCGCTGCATTGCACTGCTTGTATGATAGGGCCCTTATGGCGCTTTTCCACTACACAGTACCAGCTCGCCTCGACTCGGCTCTGTTTGGTTTTCCACTGTGTTAAAGTTGTACCTGTACCTGCTTCCAGGTACTTTTTTTCGTACCACCTCCGGCGAGGTTCTGAGCGAGCTGAGGCGAGCTGAGGCGATACTAAAATGTGACGTGAAAACACGGCAGACTGCTGATTGGTCAGAGAGAATCGTCACTATTCACTGCGTCATCATTGCACGCGCCAGACAGAGTATCCTGAATAAAAAACAGCATACACTCGATATATAGACCATAGTCAACTTAGACTGAATATTAAATTCTATGTGGATGAAAACGAGGCTGTGAGAAAAAGGTAAATATACACTGGTACACTAAGATTTATTTTACTTACTAGTTAAAATACATTAAAAATAAAGTGTAACAGAAGGTGCAGAGCTATAAACACTATTACTTGAGTCATGTTGTCTTAAAATAAACTGTAAACTGCAATCTCACAGTAACTGCTGTACAGTATAATGTTACTAACTGTAGTTTCTCCAGTTTGCATTGTGGGTTCATCAGTAGATCACCGAGGTTTTTCACTCCAGAGTCTCCTAGTTTATTCCCACTCAGGTTCAGCTCTCTCAGGTGTGATGGGTTTGATTTCAGAGCTGAAGTCACAGCAGAACAACCTTCATCTGACATACCGCAGTAACTTAACCTACATTTGGAGATATGAGAAAAAGACAATCTTAATTTTACAAAGTTAAAGTAACTTCAAAACAAATAAAGGACAAATTCCAAACTGCTTTTTTTTTGCGCCCTTCAATGGCAGAGGAGACACGATCTGTAGGGACATTCGAAAGGAAAGTGAACAACTGAATCCCTTCATGAAGGGCCTTTCCACAAGTCTGTTAGTGATGGATTGCAGAGTTCACACAGCATGATTTTTAAAGTGGTCAGATCACTGTTCTTTCCACACTGCAGGACTATCTGGGGTAACATTCAGTTGCTGCTGTGTTCACTCCAAATGGATTGTTTGGTTACACATTGCATGACTTTACAATAGGAAGAATCGCTGACAACTCTGTGTGGTCCTCAAACTACGTTTCACAAACAAACACACGTGAGAAGTGATAAGGAAATAATGCAAGATTACGCGTGAGACCGGAGTTCTCGTGCACGACTGGAATTGTTATTAAAAATGGTAGCCTAGAAGCTTGGGATCCGATGAAACATCAAATAGACATGGATGCTCCTGTCTAAGCTCGACTAAACTTTCCTCCATTTCTTGGGTCCACATAGACAGAGGAGGACCCTTTTTCAGAACCGAAGCCATGCTTGCTGATTCTGGTCTATAACTCCCCCCCGAACTTCCCGTGGCCGTGTATCTTGCTCTCTCATTGGCTGTAAGTCATCAAAAAGTAGTTTTCAGTCAGAACACATTTCTCACAGCAGGCTTTTGAATTGCAGACAGATCCAGATATTTAGCATGCCAAATATCTCACTGGCATCTGCGACACATCGTTTCTCTCAAATCGTGCCTTTGATAATGCACACTGCGTGATTGACAATAGCGTGAACGAGCACCGATTTTCCTCAGATTTGGGGCATTTGTCAGTGATTTTGCAATTTGGCGATAGAAAATCTGGGCTTAAATCGTAAAGTGTGACCTCAGTTTTACGGTCACTTCAAGGAAGTCATTTTATAATTTATGGTCATGTGACCCAGGGTGACGAGTCTTTGCGATTCATTTTAAAGACAGATGATGGGAGAGTATATTAATGATGGTATTGAAATCTATTATTTATACACAAACTTTGTAAAGGATATCTAAATCACACATTTTGTCTGCTGCCACACAACTTACCTCAGTATCTCCAGTTTACACTTTGCACTCTTCAGGCCATAGGAGAGATGAATTACTCCTGAATCCTGTAGATTATTATTGTTCATATTCAGCTCTTCCAGATTGTTATCTGATCCGAGAGCTTTAGCCAGACTTGAACAGCTTTTGTCTGTTAATTCACAATCGCTTAACCTACAAGAAAAATTTAGATACAAAGAAAAAATGTAACACAAACAATGGGTTTACTAATATTTGAAAATACAAATATAAAAAAAAAATTATCAATTTATTAATTTTAGACTAACGATAAATATACTGTCTGACAGTGATATTAAGAGATCATATTCCGTATACTCCCTATTTGATGATACATACTATAGATGCAAGCAGAATACAAACTTGACATGCTGTATGTCAATATGATTTGCAGAATTTAATTTTAATGATGCTGTGTTTCTTCCTCTACAAAAAATATTTTGAAAAAAAGAATTTCCTAGGTGCTTAAAAATAGTTTTATCTTAATGAATAATGGTTATAGTTAACCATAACAATTGTAAATAAATACGGTTAAATAACATCCGTAGTGTGGCGCACAGTCTCTTTATAATCAGTTTGAAATTGCTGTTTTATTTTGCATCGGCATTCATAGGGTTAATTCATAGGGTTTCAAAGCCTGGACGAGGAACTAGAGAGTGAGTTAGGCTGGTGCGCCTGTGATACATTTGTTCTGCATTACGATTAATAGTTCAGAAACAGAGCCTCCTTTGTCTGTCGTTCTTCAGACATTACAGTATACTTATATCTGATATATGAATAATAATTACTTTTGGAGGTTTTTAACAAATATCTTTTTTTTTTTATTACTTTTTAGTCTTTAAATCAAATGTCCTCAACCTGGCTCCTGGAGGCCCAGTATCCTGCAGAGTTTAGCTCCAACCTTAATTATCACATCTGAACCAGATAATCAAGCTCTTCATTACTTGAAAATCATAAGATGAAGCAGGTTGGATATAAACTTTGTAGGGCAGTGGGCATTCGGGAGCCGGGTTGAAGACCTCTGCTTTATATTACTCACAGAGCTCTTTTGGACATTTTCACAACTTCCAACAGTCTGAAGAGACACTCGTCTGATTTCTTGAATTTCTGAAGATCAAACTCCTCCATCTCTTCATCTGATGTCAACAACACAAAGGCCACAGCAGACCACTGGACAGATGAAAGATCCCAGATAGAGACTTCCTTCTCTAAGGTGGGTCTGAATCTCTTTCACCAGACTTTGATCATCCAGTTCAATCAGACAGTAGAACAGATTGCTGGATCTTTCTGGAGACAGATTATCTTCAAATTTTAGCTTGATGTACTGAACTATCTCCTTGTAGTTCTGGTAATTGTCATCTTGCTGTGTCAACAGTCCTCGTAAGAGTCGCCGATTGGTCGGGAGTGACAGACCGAGGAGGAAGCGAAGGAAAAGGTCCAGGTGTCCAGTGTCACTCTCAAGTGTCTTGTCCACTGCAGTCTTGAGCAAATCAATCATGGCTTCATTTTTGTTTTCCTGTTCTGCAGACTCATTAACAAACACACTCTTCTTGTTGATGTCTAGAAACAGATGTGCATAAAGGGCTGCAATAAACTCTTGAATACTCGAGTGAACAAAGCAGAAAGTGGTACCAAGAATGATCCCTGTTTCCTCCTTAAAGATCTGGGTACACATGCCTGAATACACTGATGCTTTAGAGACGTCAATACCACAGGATTCCAGGTCTGTGTCATAGAAGATCAGGTTGTTTCTTTCCAGCTGATGAAATGCCAGTTTCCCCAGTGAAAGGATGGCGTCTTTATCCCAGGAAACATCTGGTGTGTATTCTCCATCATACTTTCGGCGGCTCTGCTGGATCTGAAAGCGGAGGAAGTGTGTGTACATTTGTGTCAGAGTCTTGGGAGTGTCTTCAGTATTTGATTCCTGCAGTGTTTTAGAGGCTTCATCAGCCTGATTGTTTTTTACATCATTATTTCTTTTCTCCTCCAAAATGTTCTGAAGAACAGTGGCTGAAATCCAGCAGAAGACTGGGATGTGGAACATGATAAAGAGACTCTTTGATTGTTTAACATTATCAATGATTTCGTTGGCCAGATCCACATCCGTGAATCTTTTTCTGAAGTATTCCTCCTTCTTTTGAGCATCATTGAATCCTTGTATCTCTGTCATACGGTCGATACATTCAGGAGGAATTTTACTGGCAGCTGCTGTCTGTGGTGATCCAGATGAGAGCAGAAGGAAACAGATTTCCCTTGATGAGGTTTGTCAGGAGAACATCCAGAGAGGCTGGTGACGATACATCACTCAACGTCTCATTACCATCAAAGTATAGAGGAAGGCGACATTCATCCAATCCATCAAGGATGAACAGGACTTTGAATTTATCGTTTCTTGCAAGGTTCAGTCCTTTTATCTCTGGGAAAAACTGACTTACAAGGCTCATCAGACTTAGCTTTTCTTTCTCCTTTAAGTTCATCTCTCTGAATGGAAGAGGAAATATGAAGCTGATATCCTGATTTTCTTTTCCTTCAGCCCAATCCAGAACAAACTTTTGCACAGAGACAGATTTCCCAATGCCAGCAACTCCTTTTGTCAGTACAGTTCTGATCTCCTTGTCTTGTTTGGGTGCTTCAAACAAATTTTTGCATATAATTGGTATCTCTTGTGATTCATGCCACCTGGAGGCAGCATCCTGAATCTGTCTTACTTCATGTTCTGTACTGACTTGTTTACTAGCACCCTGAGTCATATAGAGATCTGTGTAGATGTTATTCAGAAGCTTGGAGTCACCGTGCTTTGCAATTCCTTCAGATACAGATTGATACTTCTTCTTCAGGTTTGATTTTAGCGGCCACTGATGAATGAGGACCAGCTCATCTAACACACATGAACAAAAAACAGATCTGCATAATTTTCTCTTCTACATTTTATAAGTGACAATGAATGAAACTCTTACCTTGTAGAGCATCTGCAGCCTCAACTTGCTTCATATCTCGCAGGAAGTAGAGTGTCATATCAAGAGCTGCTTCTTTAATATCACGCATTTCCTCTATAAAGTCCTGCACAAAGTATTGTGTGTTCTCTCTTTTTAGTATTTTCTTAAACTTTTCCAGCTCATTCTTCAGAAATATGGTCATTTTGTTCTCAAGAGCCTGAAAAAAAGCAAGAAAAAATAAGGGGCAGAACAATAAAAGTAACCAAATCCTATACCTTTTGTCATATACATTTAAATACTTTAAAATATAAACAATTTACTTGTAGTACAAATGTAAAATGCACTCATTTAGTTTGACAATATTGACCATAAGTAAGGTAATGTGGTGGTGAATACAAAAAACACAAACAGCAGTCCCGGTTCCAGAATCAAACAACTGGGTGTTTCTGAAATGAATAAGAGTGCTCTGGTAAAGTGCAGATGAAGGCTGAGCAACGGCTCCACCAGGGCTCGACATAAAGCCTTGTCATGTGCTTGTCCTTCGGACAAGTAAATTGGTCATTCGCTTGGCAGAGTAAAAAAGTTGCTTGTTCCGCCGAATAAAAAAGTAGCTTGTTCTGAAATTTAATTTTTTCATTTTTTTGTGGTGTAAATATAATTTATTCTTCAGAATATTGCAGCTCTGACATATTGAAATTTTTGTGAACCCCGAGTGCATTTTTACTTACATAAAGGGCACAGTCAAAAACAGTCAATATTGCGTCTAAAATGTAAGTGACATAATTTTTTCGTCGAGAGGCTGCGCGAGCCTCAACAGAGCAAGCTTATCGTCAGTAGCTACATTACATAGCCTATTAATATCCACTATTGATCGCCACTTACACTAAATGTAGTAAAATCAGAGTCATTCTCCCGTTTTGGTGATTCCCTAGTTATTATTTTGTTGACGTTTTAATCCAGCAATTTGTCCAGTCGGGCAAGTAATATTATTTTTAACTTGCCCCGTCACAAAAATTAATTTATCCCGGACATGCGTTAATGTCGAGCCCTGCTCCACCATTGCAGTGTAGGCTACGTGAGACATTAAAGATTATTTACAAGTCATCACTTTTACCAATAATTGGAATAGAATTCCAAAAATCTTTTGCTATATGAATATTTTTCTATTAATCTATTAATCTGCCTTTACATTGCTTTAATGAGTTGTCATGTCCTCCTGAGAACCAGAAAAAAAAGGTTTTGTGAATTACCCTGAGAACCAGAAAAAAAAAGTTTTGTGAATTATTTTTTTTTTTTTTTAGATCATTACATTGTCTAGAGCATAAGAAACAAATGGAATAGACATTTTTGAAAGAAAAGAAAAAAAAACTTTCCTGTTATCTATTAGAGGACACAAGGACCCATTTATTAAGAAAATTAAAACACATGAACAGGCAAAAACTTTTTTTTTTTCTCATTAAACAATCAATATTTAGGTTCTAACTTTTTAACTCCTAACTTTGTATAAAGAGGATTCTCAACTATGAAAGATATAAGATAACGGAATTATTTTAGGTTTACTCTTTATTTTAAGGTGTCATTGTTACAGTGTAATTATATATTTAAGTACTGAGTAATATTAAGCAAGTACATGTACTTACTAGGGTTAGGGTAGAATTAGGATTTAGTTTAGGGTTAGTTGCATGTAATTATGCATAATTTACTGTTATTACTATGGTAAGTACATGTAACAAGGACACTGTAAAATAAAGTGTTACCTTATTTTAATATACCATTTTATGTATGCAATACATGTGAAAACATTGCCATAAATGCCATTCCCATCCTATTCAATGCATCTATACACTGTATCTAATTTGCATATTAATTTGATTTTGGGGCAACATGTAATGAAAAAAGTGTGTAATAATTGGAACAATAATTGGGAATATTTTCATAAGAATATCTCATATTTCATAAGAATATCCAGACTTAAAACTGTGATGTATGTTGTCAGAAGAATTTGCTAAAATATAATACATAATCCTCTACAGAGGAAAAACGTCTATTTGTGGTTCTCAGGGGGATATTTCTGTCCTGTGCAGAGTGATTTCAGCATTTACATGTAGATGTCATCTTCCGAAACTTTGCAGCATGCAATTGGCCATCAGTTCTCTTAATAACAGCATGAAGAACAATATTTTTATTCAATGGATTATACAGTTAAGACTGTAGCCTTGAAAGAGCAAAGACCGCTACAGTCACTAAAACATTGTTGCTTTGACAGTTCATTGCGAGTTCTATTATAATAAATTAATTAATCCATTAATTTGTCCTGCTAATGGTCATGAAAATGTCAAAACTTTCAGTCATGTGTACAATTTTATTGTTTGAAGTTTGACTTATTTTTGAGATGAGATTTGAAATGAGGGATTGCTAGAACATCAGTAAGCATGATTCTATTTATGTTTTAAGTTTTAAAAATGAAATTTAAATACAGTTTTACATTAGTTGAATAACCTATTTGTTTGTTATAAAACATATCGTAATCATTTATGTTTTTTTTACTTACCTTGAAGATCCAGAGGAGATTTTCTTTGAAATCCTTGCGGAGGCGGTAATTCTTGAAGTCTGGGTCTGATTTCTCATATTGAACCCTGGTAGCAAAATAAAGATTTTTTTTCTCTTCTTTGTTTTTTTTGTTGTTGTTGTTTTTTTGTAATTCAATCCATACTATTGGCTCAGTTACAAAAAAGAGCTATGAGGGCACTATCCTCTTGGTTGTAATAATAGACGTAGTTGCATATATATATTACACTATGATCTCATTGCAAGGTGCTGAATTTAAATATTGTCAATGTGATTTATATTTATATATGGATCAATGCACACGGTCAGTGTGCTTTAAAAGGCACAGGTATATTACATAAAAAAATCATGTTGCATAACATGGCTTATTAAAGGACAAGTTAGGTATTTTACAGGGCCCGGTTTCCCGATAACGCTCACTCTTAGCCTGCTAAGAAGACTCGAAAGATATATCTTACCAAATTTGTTTATTTTCCTAAGTGTGTTCCCCGAACTATACCTTAGGAAGCTGCTTAAGATATACCTTCTTAAGTGCGACGTGACCCGGCGCTGTCCGTGGCCATGGTGCTGAATTGGTTGAAATCGATGGCTCGAGAATCAATTATTCTCTCGTGCAGGGGCTGTTTATGTGAAAAAGCGGTCATCTTTATAAAAGAAGCACTTCAGAAATAGTTGAAATTGCAATTTATTATGATTATTGGATATTATAAAAAATAATTCAAACTATAATAGCCTATAATAGCGTAGCCTACATATTTTAAAATTGTAACATATAGCCTATTGCTGCCACAATAACCTTTTCAAAAATTTACGTGCCACCTTTTCTTTCCCATTTTTGTTCGCTGAGGTGGAGCTGCGATGAAATATTGTTCTTGTGTAAATACTTTCCAGCATTTCAGTAATAAAAGTTTACATCTTGCGTACGGTGCTCGGCAGTGACCAAAAAGGATTTAAACCGTGAATTTTGAATCTCTTGTAAACTCAGAGATGTGGATTCAGACGGCAATTAAATTACCACACAACCTGTTTGTCAAAAAACAGAAGGTACTAATTTGGCCAGGGATTTTTACGCGGATTGGGTGAGAAAAACACTGATATTATGGATTCGGACGGCACTAAAATCACAGACTTACCCCTGTAAATGTTTCAAATACCGGACGAGCCCATGAGAAACAATATTAGCGTCCGAATAGGACTTAACTGACAGTAGCCTATTCTTTCACTGGCCTTTAAAAGAGCGTTTTAATTCAATTAATAATATTGTATAATAATATAATTAAAAATCTAACAACAATCAGTGTAATGACAATTTTATTCTTTGCATGAAAACACTTGAATTAGCCTAATTTAATACTGTCTGGGTGTATTAAAACTTCAGAATTATATTCATTTAGACCTGCAACAACGCTAAGAGAGAGCTACGAATGGTCCAGACTAACCTTACGAAGGTGTGAGTTACAAAAGATATACTTAGCGTACGAACGTTTCGGGAACCGTCCCATAAGGTTAAGAGAGAGGTTAAGGAATATGTTAAGAACTACTTAGAGATAAGAACGCTTTGGGAAACCGGGCCCGGACCAACCTTACGAAAGTGTGACTTACAAAAGATATCCTTAGCGTACGAACGTTTCGGGAACCGTCCCATAAGGTTAAGAGAGAGGTTAAGGAATATGTTAAGAACTACTTAGAGATAAGAACGCTTTGGGAAACCGGGCCCGGACCAACCTTACGAAAGTGTGACTTACAAAAGATATACTTAGCGTACGAACGTTTCGGGAACCGTCCCATAAGGTTAAGAGAGAGGTTAAGGAATATGTTAAGAACTACTTAGAGATAAGAACGCAGAGCTACGAATGGTCCAGACCAACCTTACGAAAGTGTGACTTACAAAAGATATACTTAGCGTACGAACGTTTCGGGAACCGTCCCATAAGGTTAAGAGAGAGGTTAAGGAATAGGTTAAGAACTACTTAGAGATAAGAACGCTTTGGGAAACCGGGCCCAGATCTTTTCTGATGAAATAGAACGGTTAAGATAAAAATTTGGACAGATGCTGCTGTCCCGAGAATTTTAGGTTTATTTTTCGCTTCTAATTTATGCTAAAATATGCTCACACAAAAATCGCTGCAAAAGATGCTTTCCAACAGGTTTTATCGTAGTTTTTGTCCAACTCCATTGACTTGTATTGGATGAGCTGTGTGAGGTACTGTATTACTCCGCTGCTTCTTCTGCTTCTTCTGTGTATTCAATTAAATGCCAGTGGTTTGCTTGCAATTGGCAAAGGTGCATTATCGCCACCAACTGGGCTGGAGTGTCTATTATTCAAGCTCTCAACGGAAGAATCCGGGTGTGAGGCGTTTGGAAAAATATATCCACAGTTTTACAATGAATGGTAAAACACCTGTTTGAAAGCATCTTTTGCAGCGATTTTTTTGTGAGCATATCAGTGAACACCCCTGACCACTCAGTGAGTTTCACGTCTTTGTAAACGAAAGTTTAATGCGTTTTATGAAGGATTGTTCCAGTGCACATAGGCTGCCATTGTGTAGGTGGGGGGGAGAAGCGAAATAAACCTAAAATTCTCGGGACAGCAGCATGTGTCCAAATTTTAATCTTAACCGTTCTATTTCATCAGAAACGATCTGTAAACAGGGCTTTAAGTGTAAAATACCGAACTTATCCTTTAAGTCTGAAAATAATGTTTTACATATTTTGACAAAGTAGATCCATTTAAGTTTAAGTTTAATTTATGGTAATAAATTGTGAAAGGAAACCGTGTATTGTGTTCTCACCTGTTGAGAAGAAAAGATGCCAGGTCCACATCACTCTTCAATCCCTTCCGTGCTTTTAGAGCTTCCCACCGTGTAAATTCTGCTCCAATATTTACTGTGGTCTTTCGCCCTTTGTTACTAAACCACACACAAAAAGAAGAAAATCACATAAAAATGAACAGGTTCACAGTTGTCAGTTTCATTTGGCCAAACCATTGTCAAATCAGCAGCTTACGGCTACCTTAGTAGTTGATACCCTGATTGATTGATTGACAGGTGCCACGCCCCTTCCAGTGACAGGTCCCGCCCCTTCTGGTGTCCCGCCCCTTCCGGTGACAGGTGTCCCACCCCTTTTGGCATAGGATCAAAGGGATCAAAGAAGATCAAAGGGCTTTTGACAGCTAGTTTTGACTTTTGATTGACAGGTTGACAGTATGACTTTTGATCATGTTATTGACAGCTAGTTTCGGGTTTTGATGTCTTTTGAAGGCTTTTGAAGGCTTTTGAAGCCTTTGATATTGACAGAAAGTGTTATAACAATATGTCATGGTATCTGACAGCTAGTTTGATGCCTTTTGAACATGACAGTTAGTGTGTCACGTTGCCGTGCAATGCATCTAGGTCGGTTTATCCTGAAAATCGCATATCCAGCTATACAACCAGGTTAGCAAAAGCTATACAATTGAAAGGACAATGGGAGGTGGGACTCACCGAAATCGAATATCCTAGAACTTGGTATAACTTTAAGGATGAAGATGGGGATTTCACCCTGCACACAGGCCCCGTATACACGAATAGCGGGGCCCCCGAAGACGTGGGGTCGTTTAAAAAAGACTTACCCACGTTTTTTGTATCGAGGACATTAAACATAAGCGGTGGGTACTACGCAAACATTCGGGCGATCCTCCGTGTGATAAATCAACTTCTCGCACCTACGGGTGTATTGAATTACGATGAATTAAAAAACAAAGTGTTTCTGCTCGCGAAACCCAACGTTTCAGTCAGTTTCCAAGGCAGACTCGCCACTATTTTAGGAATGATACCGGACGATCCTCTCGGACGTTCAAACTATCATAAAGAAGCAGATTTTACTACGAGCGCCATCACATACGCTCCTCATCAATCCGACATCAACGCCGGGTTCTACACATTGTACGTTTACACCGACATTATCCAATATCAATCGGTCGGTGATTCTTACGTCCCCCTTTTGAGATGCGTACATATATCGGGTAAAAGCAACGACACGGTCATTGCTAGATACGACAACCCACATTACGCATCGATCAACAAGGATCACATCAGCAGCATTACCATAGAGTTGAAGGACGATCAAAACCGCGAAATACCATTTTCTTACGGGAAAGTCATCGTAAAACTACACTTTAAACCAAAAAATGGTTTATTATAGAGCCGGAGAGAGCGCAGACTATGTGGACTATTACCGAAACCAGGCAGGCGGGGCTTTGCCAGGCTATGCCGGAGGAGGGGTTATGTATGGCGCGGGGTTAGGAGGACTTTTCAGAGGTCTGTTCAGGATGGCCATACCTCTGTTAAAAAGAGGATTTAGCATCGCGAAACCCCACCTAAAATCCGCCGCTAAAAATATAGTATCCGACGTCGTCTCAAACGTATTGACGCGTGCACATAGCAATAATGCTAATGCTCAAGACGGATCCGGCCTGATGGTCATGGCCCGTAAGAGGATGTCTAAACCGCCGGGTGTAAGGAGGCGTGGTCAATGGGGTAGGAAGAAGAAGAAAACAACTAGCGGAACAAAGAAGCGTCCAGTCGTACGTAGAAAGCGTAACAAGTCTGTAAGTCGAAAAGCATCGGTCAGGAGATCCGTAAAAACCATATTCTAACAGGTCGCTACTGCATCGAATGTCGGGAGAATGCATTAAGTCTGAGTTGGACTTATTTACGGTTCCGATGACGCAGACGGTTATTGAGAAAAACGGGTATTTAGAAGTAGCCCCATTATCCGCCATATCGGACTCCGCGCCATTGGAGTTTTTTATCGCCGGCAACGGCGATGATTACTTGGATCTAAATAACACGATGCTCTATACACGTCTGAAAATCACGAGACCTAACGGAGCCAATATCGCAAACCCTGCGAAGGTGGGTCTAATAAATTACCCCGGAGCCACAATTTTTTCACAAGTCGACGTGACCCTCGGCGACCGTCTGATATCCCAGAGTTCCTCGACTTACCCTTATCGCTGTATCATAGAGAGTCTGATCAACTATAGTAAAGATGCGCTGGAATCTCTTTTCTCCGCCGGACTGTTTTACAAAGACACAGCCGGTCACATGGATGTGGCAGACCCCGAAGGCCGTAACGCGGGGTTGACGATGAGGGCGGTCTACACCAGCGAAAGCAATGAGGTGGAAATGCTGACCCCTATACACAGCGATATATTCTTTCAAGAAAAACTTATGTTAAACGGCGTGGACATCAAGATACGCTTCATTCGAGCAAAAGATGAATTCTGTCTGATGAGGTCCGACGACGTGGCTTACAAAATAAAAATAGAGTCAGCGTCCCTATTTGTCAAGAAAGTCTCTGTATCACCGCCGGTGAGACTGGGACACGCACAGGCGTTACTCTCGACAACGGCCAAGTACCCCATAGATAGGGTATGTGTAAAAAATTTCTCCATACCTGAGGGGACTCGTGTCTCAAATCAAGAAAATCTGTTTTTGGGAACGCTGCCAAAATCTATCGTCATTGCCATGGTCGATATGGACGCATTTACAGGGTCCTACGAAAAAAATCCATTCGCATTCAAACATTACGATCTGGAGTTCCTGGCCGTCTATGTCGACGGACAACAATTCCCCGCCAAGCCTCTACAACCAAATTTCGAAGGTGGTTCGGCAGTACGTGAATTTTATCAATTGGCGATGACGACAGGAAGACACCTTAAAAACCAATCGCTCTCTATCGACAGGGTCGATTTCCTGAACGGATACACGCTTTACGCATTTAACCTTACGCCTGATGAAGACTGCGGTCAGCACATTTCGCTCATCAAGTCCGGGAATATCAGACTCGAAGCTCGTTTCAAACAACCGTTGCCGAATACCGTTAACTTATTAATTTACGGCGTATTCGACGGCATTATTGAAGTGTCTAACGGCAGACAGGTACTGCTCGACTACTATTGAGATGAACACGCTACAACTCACCGCCATCATGGATAAAATAACGTGCAGGACTCATTTTCTCGGAGTTCTACCGAGCGATCAACTACCCAAAAAACCGTTGAGGATCTTACCGTCGATGGGTATCATTAATACCCACCCTGCTCGATTGCCGGGGGAGCATTGGGTCGCGGTTTATTTAACCCAAGAGGGAACCGCTTGTTTTTTCGACAGCTTCGGTAATCCACCCAACAGCCCCCGCTTTCCAATCACTATCAACAACTTTCTAACAACCAACGACGTCGACGTGTTATATTCCGACAGGCGCGTCCAGGATTTTTCATCGGATACCTGCGGGCAGCATTGTGTGTTTTTTCTGTATCATTTAGCCAGAGGTCGCGACTATAACCACGTGATGAAACTATACATCGACGATTATATCAAAAATGATAAAATGGTGTCCCTCTTTGTGAAGAGATTAAGACCATATGTTTGTAATGATAAAATGTTATCCTGCGTTCATTGTGTGCAGACGTGTTTGACGTATAAATAAAAACATCTTAAAACATTATATTTTTTATCGTCTTTTATTTAATCATGAGATAAAATGTAACTCACAAAATATAGGTAGTCGTTAAAATTCCAACCATCGCTTTCGTTTGAGGGCCGGTGATTTAATCACAGAGTCTTCGAACTCTGGAACCGCATATGGTGAATATCTTTGTGTTTTTTTATAAGGTCTAACACGATGCGGGGTGGGGGTGCCGGGTTTACTCTTTAGAGACTTAATCGTGCGTCTGACCTGCTGATTCGGCACTGTAGAAAATGGGATGTTTAATTCGGCAAAGGCACGTAGAAACTCGGTCCATCCTATAGGTCTCCGATCATCCCTAACCTTTTGCGGGAACGTAACATTTTTTAACAAATCGTCCATGTGCGACCCTTGTATGGCTTTACCCCTGAACACAAACTCCCCCCGATTCGTTCCACGCACTTAGTCCTTTAGCTTTAGACATCTTGTCTAATATGTATCTGCTGTTTTTCACACTTCTCGTAGGTACATTCTTCAAAACTTCATTGACAATGTCATCCCCCTCGGCTCTGCCGTCTTCGACATTAGCAGCAGCAGGTGGCTCATCTTTATGACCGGGATCGGTATGGGGTAACGAAAGCGTTAAAACACTGCTCTCACGATCGCCTTGTTTAACGATGGTCAAAAACCTGCTCAGGGTATTTGTGTAAAGTTTGGCTTTTTCGTACGGATTCAAGTCAGTGCGGCGTAAAATATTTCTTATGGCATCATCCAAATCGTTCTCTATGCTCCGTTGAATGTTCTCGCGTACATTTTCACTCTTCATCTTATCCAGTTGATGGTGCGGAACTAAATACATCTTCTCGGCATACTCCATCCTATCGATTTGCTATTAAGCTTGAAATAAAGGGTACTGCGATGCTTAGGAGCGGCAAGAGGAATCCGCCCTTCTGGTTGAAGACTCGTTTCTTGGCCGTTATGCCAATTCTTTTATCGGCTACAAATTTAATTTCGGCTTTTCTCTTTTTCAGTTTTCGGTACTGTTGCCTGTTGACCGGGATGGTACCGTAGAGGATGTTAAGCGCCACTTCACACAGCGGTAAAATGAATTCGTCGGACGCCGATTGTAAAATAAGACGTCGCTGTTTAGGAGTGGCTTTATGTAGCAGTTTTAACACCGGTAGATGTTTACAAAGTCTGGCGGACATGGTGATGATTTATAGCGTTCTTCTTTTTTTCGGGATATAAACCACTTGACGGTCGGAAAGCAATCCTGTTCTGAGACGGTACTGCTCTGGAGTTTTTGGTTTATAGTCTATCATTAGGTAGCCGAAAGGTCGGTCGACCGCGTCGTGATAACACTCCATAAAGTATTTTGTGTTTCCCGGGTACATTTGACGTCCTAGCATCGCCACTTGATTGACGTCCCGAGGATTTTTAAACAGAATCATATAATTGGTGTTTAAGCTGATGGTTCGGCTTGACTTACCCTGTGCAAATAAATTTTGCACTATGTAAATAGCGCTGAGATTGCGGTGGTGGCAATATTGTGTAAAAACCCGTTGGAGTTCCAGGTTAGCACTAGCTTGTTCCATCAGGTCATCCACGATGAGAAGGTTAACCGTGGTGACAGGTAGTAAATCATCATCATTCAGACTCTGGGGTATTCCTTGCACAAATTTAATGTCGTACAATTGAAGTAAATCATCGTACAAACTCTGCCAACAATCATACAACCAAACAATGTTTTCAATTTTCTTGGAAATGATATTCAAACCTTTTTCCAACAAAAGTTTTACAAAATAAGACTTTCCAGAATTGGACGGTCCAGATACGACACAACTGAAAGGATGTTGAAGTCTGAAATCAAAATCGGAAACATCCTGAGACCCTCTGTGCATCATCATCATCTGATCAGTAGCCATAAGGAAGCGTTGTGAAATCTGGTAGAAGTCTACGTTTATTATAGACCACCTTAAACCTTTTAACGACTGATTTGTTGTGCAGTGTGAGAGACTTCTTATCTCTGATAATGTTTTCGGTCTGAGCCAGGATGTATTTGGTTCTATCGTGCGACGTCACATAGCTGTCAACCAGACAAATCAGGGATTCGAGACAGATAGCTCGGGAATTTTTAGCATTGAGCGTTATACCCTTAGCTTTCATGCACACTTTACCTTGGGCCGTGTCAAAACCATACGATTTGGGTCCTCGAGCAAAAGGTTGTTATAGTATCATTATCGTCTAATTCGCTCGTCAGCTCCCCTAAATGATCACCCAGGGGCGGCTCCCAGTCGCCGTCCCTAGACACGAATACAACGCTGTCTGTGTCAGAGTATAGCAGTCGGTCGCCGAGTCTGTCCATCAATTCGTACAATTCCAGTCGGGCGTGCGCGGTGGTAAAGGCCCCTATAAAAAGATTCACGTCGCGCGCCTTGCAAACATCCTCTTTGGGGGTTTTATGCTGGACGAGGGCTACGTCATCTGAGACGAATGAGAAATACGTCAACGTGTCGGTATTGCCAAAAACGATTCTGGTGAATTCTTCGGGATCGTTCACCAGAGTCGTTTGAGGTAAGTTCTGTCTTAAAGAGAAGCGTCCCCACAAACTATTCAAAAGTAGTTTGTTGATTGCCCTCTGGGCGGCGTTGTACTTGATCTTTTCGGGGTCGAGTTGAATCCCCTCTTTTTCAAAATACTCACGAATGTAAGTCTCTTTTTCAGCGTCCGTGACGACATTTGACGGGTAACCCGACGCTTGTTGTTTCAAACGCAAAAACGTTTTTACGTATTCGGCAAACAACGTGTCTGACCTCTGTGGAAAATGCCAAACCTCGTCTATCTTGGCCACCACATAACCCTTGTCGACGGCTTTTAAAAGCTCGATACTGACCCAACACCCAGAGAGCGATCTTTCCTCGTCCGTGTGGGCACAGCTCGTGGTCTGGTTTTGGTCGTGAGCGCAGGTTCTACAAAGCGGAAACATGAGTTTTCCTTGGCACCTGTAAGGGAGAACCGGGTGCAGTAATTTGCGGGGAGGGTACACGGTCACTTTGATAAGCCCGTAATAGTTTTCAATCGGTTCAAAATCTTTGAAAATGATTTGGGGGTGTTCAATCGGGTAGCTTTTCCTAGCCTGGCAGAATGGATAGAGACTGGTAAAGTCCAGATACCTTATTTTCTCATCCCCGGTCACTTTGTGATAGAGTTTATAGGCATTCGTTCGCCCGCCGTACAGTGCGTCTCGTGGGTTTAATCTCTCTGGGGCGGAATAATCGGTCATAAATTCTATCACAGAGGGATCTGTCTTTTTCATGTTGTTCCATTCGCATTCCCAAAGGACTTCGATTTGCAAACCGTACGCGTTCCGCAGAATTTCAACCTTATCGTCAAATTGTCTCCTGAGAACCCCGTAGGGCACTCCGGACAAGGGGTGTGTCTGATGGGGTTCAAAGCGACAGCAGTGCCCGTGGAAGATGCACCCCGCGTATTCTAAGCCGTGCCTGACACCGTCCTGCTCGTAGTAGCCGTCTAAAAAGTACTTACCGATCGATACTTCGCCGTGGTTTACGGCGTGGTGAACGTCCACATTTCGAGTCTTTTTTACATACTCTAGCCATTCGATCGACCCACTTGAGTAGGACTTATTTTGGTGGACGTACGCTTTGTTATGCGTGAGGGCGAGCGTGTTTCTGGCGAGATAATGTGTTTTGAAGACCCCCATCGAGCAGCTGGCGAGCGTCGTGAACCCAAAAGGGTCAAGTTCGGCGGATTGTATAAATGCTTCGCGGTATTTCATGCATCCTTCACATAATAAGACGACGTCGTTAACGCCGTACGCGTACAGTTCTTTCTTGAAGTCAAACTCCTTACCCTGAACCGTGCCGTACCACGCATCAAACTTTTCTCTGTCTTTATCCGACATGTTATCGTAGCCGTAGAACTTTTTGTCAGGGTATGGTCCGACATAGTTCTCATTTTCCGCCCTGTTGAAAAGATGGGGGCAGTAGCCTTTTTCAGTCGTCGTTAAGTCTAACGCCACGGGCATTTTGGCAAGAGCCATAGGAATGAAAGAGTAACTATCGATGTATCGTTGGGCAAACGAGTCGTCGTACATGAAAATTAATTTGCACCCTTGCATTATGACATCAATTGCAATCCCGGCTTTGCAAAAATACTCCAGAATTAGAAAGGCGTCAAATCTGCAGGCGTAATGCGCGATGAGCGTAGCCTTTAAATCGGGGTTGTCTGAAGCGATTGATTAGCTTAGCGATGCAATCGGTACCCCCCGCCGTGAATTTCTCCCCTTTGAATGTCATGGCGCAAACAAAATTAGCCACGTGCCTACCATTTTCGTAACGCGTTTCAAAATCGTAGAAGATGTATTTCTCACACGTTTCCTTAGGTGCTAGGGGATGTATGAAACATTGGTGCTCTCCCTCACCCGCCAGAATTTCGCGACAATGTACGCATTTGTCCGGGGCGCATGTGTGTTTGGTTTTCTTGTCGCACGGTTTAACGTCGTAACGTCTGTTACACAGTTTGCAGTATTTAATAGTATCACAAGAGGGGTATTCCTGACCGGGAGGTGGTTTTTTATGCATTTCGAAACAATAGATGGATTTACAGTAACGCAAACAGTCGGGGCAGTGTATGATTCTTTCAGGGAATCTGTAACAATCAGCGTCGAAACACACATTGCAGGTGTGCTTACATCGGTGGTTTCTGCGACTGGTGTAACTTTTATAACAAAATGGACACACGTATGGTGAACCGATGAATGCCGTCAAATTCAGTATCATGTAGTAATGATCATTGTGCAGATAAAGGAAAACTGTTTTTGGGTGGGGTTCGTCACAATTTTTGTACGTTTCTAAGACCATGGCATTAGATCTGTGAAATACAACGATTTTAATGTCTAGCGCTCGTTCAAACGATGCTATGTCGCTAAGAGCGATTCGGTCTTGGATTGAGAAGCCGACGCTGTTTTGGATGGCGGCAGCCAGTTTTTCTAACTCGCTCTCGGGTAATTGCGGATTAAGAAAACGAGCTAGACAGATGGAGAAGCACAAATTATTTGAAATATTTTTGGGGCAGAATAAACTCGTCTTTTTTCTTTTGATGACCTGATCAACAGCGATATCTATAAGTTTACGGCGGCCGCCGCCTTGTCTGTTCATGGCTAGGGAAGCATCAATTTCAACAACTTCGTCGGATAGTAACTGATTGTTGCTCTGTAAAACTTTTCAATTGATCGGAAAGCGAATCCACGTTGTAATTATTACCGGGAGTTAAAACGGCGCTGACGGGTGTTTGTAGACTGGGAGCTGACATGGTCATATTGATTACGGGAGCATGACCACCGATTTCTCTAGCGAAGGTCACGATCCCACTCAACATGTCGTGTAAGTAAGTGTGATAAGAGACCAAATCTGTAGAGTTAATCTCTCTCAGATTCATAGTCCTTCGCAATGACACGCTATTGAAACGAGGTCGTGGTAAAACATGATATCCGTTAACCACCCTCACCCTCGCGAATTAGCGTATCAATGTCCGTACGGCTTAATCGAGTCGGTGTAGTAGGGTCAACATTACCTGCTGCGGATGTGGATGGTAGTGAAGTATCATTAGCGGGAGGATGCTCTGTGTGGTCGCAGTCAGGATCAGCGGCAGGATGCTCAGGGGGTTGGTTGTTTAAATCGCCGCCGTATTGTACAACAGGATCGTTGTCTACGTTTAGCACATGATCGAACAAATTCATATTTGGATTTACGGCTAATCTACAACCGTAAAAGTTTAATGGAATAGATCTATATTAAATTTACTCCGCTGTTCCATCTAGGATGACGAGTATGAGATGATGGATCAAAAGCACCAGCTCACGATGGTATTCGGTGAACATGCGACCGCTTCTATCAAAATCCTCGCAGATGGCTGCCTGCATACTTTGGATACGTCTGAATATTTCATCGGACAGATTTTGAATAAAGCGATCCTGTGTGTCAAATCGGCTACGTGTCTCGAGGTGATAGGCCCGAAACTCACTGCGCAATGCGTCTAATCTGCTACGCGTTTCGGTTTGTGTCTCACTGCGCAGCGCAATCAATTTGGTGATTATATCGTCTTGTACGTCACGTAGCTCAATGTATTTGTTGTTTATATCAACCTGTGCGTCACGAAACTCTTGGCCTAATGTCTCTATTGCATTAATGAGCCTACGGGTCAGAGGACTATCGTCGAGTGGTTCGTCAGTCGGGTGAGGCGCAGCTGGCACTTCTTCCGACGGCGAGTGAAAAGGATACGGTGATTGACCAGCGTTTGTGGTTGTCACCTCATCATGCTCGCTTGTCCAAGAACTCTGTTCCCAAGCGATGCGTTGAGGCGTATTCCAGCTAATCACGCTGTCAGGGCTTCTACCGGACCCAGCTGTGTAGAAATATAACACAAAATCTTAATGGTATGACTCAATTTAAATACAAATAATGTAGATAGTCTTACCATAAAGAAATACGCTGTCAAGACTCGTCGCGGGACTGTTCGACGGCGTCGGGCAGAGAGTTCTCCTGTCAGGACTAGTCTCAGGACTGATCGCCGGGGTAAAACGAGCAATTTTTCTTTCAGGACTGTCTGGTGGGGTAGAACGATCCGTTTTTCTATCTTCTTCTCAAAGACTCCCCGCTTGGTCCGGGGGTCTGGTCTATAGCCGCGTCGTTAGGAACTACGTGATCCTCAGCATGCGCCGGAGTGGGCTCAGGTACGGAGTGGGGTCTATCTGTTACAACGACGGTGAGGTCTTCATTCTCTTCTTGAGCGGTGTCAAGCGGGTAGCCGGGTTGAGTAATAAAATGAATGAAATCTGAAATAATTAAATAAATGAATTAATTAGATTTCTCATAAACATTAAGAATAACATTACGTCGGCGATGGGTCTTGTTTTACCATCCGTTGCGCTGTCTGCATCAATCACCGGAGTAGCTGTTGCTGCGAATTAGAAAAAAGAGAGAGTATTAAAATACGTTCATTTTTTTATTTTTTTTATTTTTTTTTATTATTTATAAAAGAATAGAAAAAGATCAGTCCTCACATGCATCGACAGCATCGCTTTCAATATTTACACCTGGGGGGGAAAAACGCCTGTTATGAATGGAAACAGTTGTGAGTCATTTTATATGCTTGACAGACAGGCAGATGCTGAAAAAAAATTTCATTTAAAAAATTTTTTTTTTTTTTTTATTATTTATAAAAGAATAGAAAAAGATAAGTCCTCACATGCATCGACAGCATCGCTTTCAATATTTACACCTGGGGGGAAAAAAGCCTGTTATGAATGGAAACAGTTGTGAGTCATTTTATATGCTTGACGGACAGATGCTAATTTTTTTTGTACAAATTTCAACATGTTATATCACCCCGGCGCGATAGGGAGCGCAATTTCACTATAACAGACTGTTATAGTGCACCGGGGTGCTAGGGGGCACAATTTCACCATAACAGGATGTAGTTTTAACTCCGTGGCGCTAGGGGGCACAATTTCGCCATAGAGGTTCGGCAAGATGGCGGAACGGGCAAGCAGCACTTT
>FLSR01004881.1:2139753-2165575 GCA_900092035.1 Leuciscus waleckii | reverse complement strand
ACTTCAGACCAACAATTTTAGATTTGCGTCGGGAGCAAGAGTCATTTATCCCGCCGGTATAATAGCAACAGCGCCCGAGATCCGCCCACAAAGTTACTTGTGTTTCGCGCTTGATACTTGTGTTTCAGATCGTTAAAATAGGGCCCTATATAAGCAGAAGCAAAACTGATCTTACACTCAGCGAACAGAACAACCGTCAATGCAGAAATAAACATGAATTACAGACACTAAATCCCTTCCATCCTTTCCTCCTCAGCATCGAGTTTGTGTCTCTAAATGCAGCTGATAGGAGTAAAATCAATCCGTGTTAAATCATTAAACGTCAGGATAATCGCAGCTAACAGTAAATCAATGAGCGAATGCGGGATGATCACTGCAGAACGCTGAAATGCGGTCGCTAAACTAGCATGACAGCTTCAACAGTCCTGATTCACTCAGTCCGTGAGCTCGAGTCAAGCCTCGTGTTTTACACCGGCGCTTTAGTGAGAGTGTGAGGACACACACTTACATGAAGGCCGATACTGCAGCTTCACACACACACACACTGTTACGGCCTTTAGTATTATGCTAAAGTTATAGATCTGACCTCAGGGCAGATCGACATGAAGTGTGCTTACTTTGTAGTGCCCGAGAGACGCTCAACAACACATGAAAATCAATATGGATCAGCAACACTGACCTGAGGACCAGCATACACACATAAACAACCAATAATTCATCCGTGCATCTGTTTAAAACACCTTTTATTTCAGCAGTTCACCCAGCAGAGACGAGAGCCGGGTTCAGAGAGAGCCTCATGGGTTATAATGAGAGCGATTCAGTTTCTTCAATGCAAATCAGTAAACAGTAAAATCACTCTTCCGTGATGTTATTCGCACTGCATTCTCAGCTGAAAGCTTTCTTTCTCTGCAGAATGTCAACGCTGTGATTAATCCTGAACTCTTCTCTTGAGCTGAGCCGATCACAATCTCACGTCCATCATCCCGATATAATGGCACTGGGAAAAATAATAACTCAATCTGAGGATTGCCGGGACGATGGCGAATCCATTCTGCAGCGTGAGCTTGTGTGGAGCAGACGCTGGTGTGTATCAGCCGGACACGAGGCCAGAGGCGGTCATCAGCTCCAGATCCCCGACGCCGACAGCCCAGCGCTGATAACTCCAGGAGACGCACTGGTTCTGTGTCCAGACCGGCACTGGAGCGACCGGACGATAAGGGCATCGACTGCGGACTAATACACACACCGGCCGAGGTCAGAGATGCTGTTTATCAACTCAAGAAGAACTGGAAACACACACACACACACACACACACACACACAAATCTATCTTTATGAGGACATTCATTGACACAATGCAATCTCTAGTCGCTTACCCTAACCTTACCCATCACAACTAAGTGCCTAACCCGACCCCTGACCCTAAACCGACCCTTAACCTCATTATAACCTTATCCCTAAAACCAAGTCTTGACCCTCAAACAGGCCTTTAAAGGCTCTCAGAGAGTGAGGACCGGCCAACATGTCCTCACTTTACTCTCTTTGTCCTCACTCCAATGGTCTAAGGTCAACGTATTCTCCTAACCCGACCCCTAAACTAACAGTCTACTGATACTCTAACGAGAGTTAGTTTGCATGCAGTTTTAGTAGAATATCAAAAGTATAACCGCAAAACATTACTTCTAAATATTCAAAACTTCAATATTCATAAATTTTAAAATGTTGTCTCTGAAAGTTCCGAAACTAGTAACATAAAAAAAATAAAAGCGTTAAAAATAAAATGTTTCAGATGTTCCATGAACGATGTATAAATAATGTTTTTGCTCTAACGTTTTGAGAACATTATTAAAGACCAGATAACATTGAACAAACATTATATTAATGTCACTGGAAGAACGTTTGTTCATGACTTTGAGTGAATCTTGCCAGAACGCTCCCGGTTATCTGTGGACATTTTACACATTATTCACAAAAACATCATTTCTACATCGCTCATAGAGTGGGTTTCTTAAATGTTTCAGTTGTACGTTCGTCTAATGTTTTTTAAATGTTACTCCTTGTTTCAGAACGTTCAGAGAACATCAAGAGGAACATTCCCATACTGTGTGAAGAATGATGAAGTGGATGTTCGGATAATATTCACAAGAAAAAAACATTTAGACTATTTAGAAATAACGTTGGTAACACTTTACAATAAGGTTCATTAGTTAAATGTATTAACTAACATGAACTAACCATGAGCAATACATTTGTTACTGTATTTATTAATCTTTGTTCATGTTAGTTCACAGTGCATTATCTAAGATTTTAATAAAGTATTAGTAAATGTTGCAATTAACATTAACAAAGAAGTGCAGTTCATTCTTAGTTCATGCTAACTAATATAGTTAATGTAACTACTGAACCTTATTGTACAGTGTTACCGTAGCGTTTTCATTCTGTACTGGGAATGCTACTTGGATTAGCTGGTTCTGGATCTCAGGCGCTGTACAACACCAGTAGATCATCAGTGTTTCCACAGCCGTTCACACAATTACACCAGATCAACTATAAAACCACTGACCTGGAAACTGCTGAGATGTTGATTACTGCATGATTTAATAAACCATAAAGACGTCATAACAGACCATTACACTAAACCAAGAGCCTCACAGTATCATCCACAGTATATTACCACAGATGAGTCGAACTTTAACACACACTTACACCATAAGGCCTCATAGACTTAATCAATCAGCACAGTCTTTCAGAACAAGACGTTCACAATGAAGTCTGATCAAATATTAGTGATGTTGAGTTAAACACTATTAAATCTGATCCTCCAATGTTGTAGTTGTGTTACACCGACTCTCATGCGTACGGTGATGAAGTGCTGCTAATGAGCTGTCACACATGATTCACACAGAGTCCCGGACGCTAATTGCTAATTAGGAAATGCGGAGGTGTTCTAAACGAAGTTAACCCGCCCGGGCCGTTCGTCACACACACTCACACACACTCTCACACACACTCTCACACACACACACACACACACACACTTCCTCTGATTAACTTCAATTAGTTAAAGAAGAGAGATGTGCAGAGATGGTATCAGTGACGTCTGATGTGTGTGTGTGTGTGTGTGTCTGTGTGTGTGTGACAGGAAGTGAGTGACGGCCAATCAGCAGCGAGTCCCTTCATTTCCTGCTTCAGTGGGAAATGAGATCTCTGTTTTAAATTATTATTGCAAATGAAAGATTACAGACATTAACAGTGGGGGTGGAGTTGGGGTGGAGTGTGTGGGAGAATGATTTTGGCTCCACAAATCAATACAATATTAGGCTATATTTTGTCATTATGAAGAATGAAAGGTTCCTTACAACCGTCTCAAGGATATTATATGTGACATCATCTGTCATCCAAACCATCACAACTGAGTCAAAGTCAAGCAAAACATTTGATATCAAGTTACTCAATACATTTAGACACTGTTATTAATCAAATACTTGTATAATAATCCATATAATCCAGTGATAACGAATGTTTACCTCAGACTCACTGCATTCACTCAAGATGGCTCCTCGTTAAGAGTCCCTCTACTTCCTGTCGTGGAGGAAACAGAAGAACTGCAATATATACAGTAAAAGTCTCTGTAAACACATTCATTTTATATAGTGGATGTTTATATTTACTCCAAAAGTGCTGATGTGTGACAGTGCCATAAAATCCAAAATAAACACTCATATGCATCAAATGACAGTAAAAATGAAGTCTACAAGATTTATTTTATTAGTTTGGAGTGTGTGAAACATGATAGAGCCAAATTGTCCGGTTATTATCAGGACATGGATATATATTTTAATACAAATCATCAGTTTTATAGTCAGTAGGAAATAGATTTTCTGAATTCACTCGCCACTGATATTTATCACATTTTCAACATAAGCTTTTCTACAGAAACTCTGTAAACAGTGACCTCATGCATTAATCATGAGGGGGCCTGGCCTGACTTTTGACTGGCACTTGAGGAGCCAATCAGCAGCCAGTATTACTATTACTATCACAGCAAAATCCTCCTGTTTTCTGTATATTTCTCTGCTCTTCTAAAGAAACTCATTGATCAGAGCCTGAGTTTGGGTCTCGAGGAGCCCATGGCAACCCAAAGCAATTATATTCATATCTCATGACCTTCTCTCCATATCTCTCCTCCCACTCCACGTCTGAGGGAGAGGCCGGTCGCTATGGCAACCCTTAGCAATAAAACTCATAACTTCAGGAGATATTTGGACTGAGAAGAGGCTCGTCATATTCGTGATTTCTGCTGAAGTTTCCAGTCTGACCAAAACAAACAACCGGATCTGGAATGAAAATGTTGTTTAAAGCAAATGTGCGAAACTCACAGTCATGATCCCAGAGTAGAGATCTCAATCTTCAGACGGTGTTATTTTGGTGTATTGTTTTTATTATTATTTTGAATGTTTTTATTTTTATATTTTTGGTAAATTTTATTTTATTTTGTTGTATAAAAAAAAATATATATATATATATACTGTAGTATTGTGCATATATAGTTTTTATTCATTTTTTTGTTTTGTTGTCATTTTAGTACATAATTTAACATACAACAGTTAAACATAAAAAATGTATGTGTTGTTTTATTTGAGTTAACATTTTTTTTAAGTAACAAAACTGCTTGTTTTCAAAGTCTTTTATCAATACAAACTGGGAGATTAAATTAATAAACCAGAATTATTTGAGTGATTCTGTATGTACAGTATGAAAAACAACAATAAAACTGCAGTTGTTGAGGGGGAAAAATTCTAATGATTTTAAAAAATCATTGTGTTTTTACTATATTTAAATTTTTTTGCATTTTAATTCAGTTGGATTATTTTAATACATTCAAATAAAAAATAGTTCAATAAACAACATTTGTTGAGGGGAAAATCATTGCACTTTACATTGTTTTCATCACATATTATATTTATATTTAGTTTTAAAAAATTCAATAAATAAATACATTTTTACTTTTTTTTATATTTCAATTTTCTTTACTTTAATTTAATTTAATTTTTAATATTTTTATTTTAAGTATTTTATTTTATTTTTAATATTTCCTTTTTATTTTAAGTATTTTATTTTATTTTAAGTATTTTATTTTATTTTAAGTATTTTATTTTATTTTAAGTATTTTATTTTATTTTAAGTATTTTATTTTATTTTAAGTATTTTATTTTATTTTAAGTATTTTATTTTATTTTAAGTATTTTATTTTATTTTAAGTATTTTATTTTATTTTAAGTATTTTATTTTATTTTAAGTATTTTATTTTATTTTAAGTATTTTATTTTATTTTAAGTATTTTATTTTATTTTTAATATTTCCTTTTTATTTTAAGTATTTTATTTTATTTTAAGTATTTTATTTTATTTTAAGTATTTTATTTTATTTTAAGTATTTTATTTTATTTTAAGTATTTTATTTTATTTTAAGTATTTTATTTTATTTTAAGTATTTTATTTTATTTTAAGTATTTTATTTTATTTTAAGTATTTTATTTTATTTTAAGTATTTTATTTTATTTTAAGTATTTTATTTTATTTTAAGTATTTTATTTTATTTTAAGTATTTTATTTTATTTTTAATATTTCCTTTTTATTTTAAGTATTTTATTTTATTTTAAGTATTTTATTTTATTTTAAGTATTTTATTTTATTTTAAGTATTTTATTTTATTTTAAGTATTTTATTTTATTTTAAGTATTTTATTTTATTTTAAGTATTTTATTTTATTTTAAGTATTTTATTTTATTTTAAGTATTTTATTTTATTTTAAGTATTTTATTTTATTTTAAGTATTTTATTTTATTTTAAGTATTTTATTTTATTTTAAGTATTTTATTTTATTTTTAATATTTCCTTTTTATTTTAAGTATTTTATTTTATTTTAAGTATTTTATTTTATTTTAAGTATTTTATTTTATTTTAAGTATTTTATTTTATTTTAAGTATTTTATTTTATTTTAAGTATTTTATTTTATTTTAAGTATTTTATTTTATTTTAAGTATTTTATTTTATTTTAAGTATTTTATTTTATTTTAAGTATTTTATTTTATTTTAAGTATTTTATTTTATTTTAAGTATTTTATTTTATTTTAAGTATTTTATTTTATTTTTAATATTTCCTTTTTATTTTAAGTATTTTATTTTATTTTAAGTATTTTATTTTATTTTAAGTATTTTATTTTATTTTAAGTATTTTATTTTATTTTAAGTATTTTATTTTATTTTAAGTATTTTATTTTATTTTAAGTATTTTATTTTATTTTAAGTATTTTATTTTATTTTAAGTATTTTATTTTATTTTAAGTATTTTATTTTATTTTAAGTATTTTATTTTATTTTAAGTATTTTATTTTATTTTAAGTATTTTATTTTATTTTTAATATTTCCTTTTTATTTTAAGTATTTTATTTTATTTTAAGTATTTTATTTTATTTTAAGTATTTTATTTTATTTTAAGTATTTTATTTTATTTTAAGTATTTTATTTTATTTTAAGTATTTTATTTTATTTTAAGTATTTTATTTTATTTTAAGTATTTTATTTTATTTTAAGTATTTTATTTTATTTTAAGTATTTTATTTTATTTTAAGTATTTTATTTTATTTTAAGTATTTTATTTTATTTTAAGTATTTTATTTTATTTTTAATATTTCCTTTTTATTTTAAGTATTTTATTTTATTTTAAGTATTTTATTTTATTTTAAGTATTTTATTTTATTTTAAGTATTTTATTTTATTTTAAGTATTTTATTTTATTTTAAGTATTTTATTTTATTTTAAGTATTTTATTTTATTTTAAGTATTTTATTTTATTTTAAGTATTTTATTTTATTTTAAGTATTTTATTTTATTTTAAGTATTTTATTTTATTTTAAGTATTTTATTTTATTTTAAGTATTTTATTTTATTTTTAATATTTCCTTTTTATTTTAAGTATTTTATTTTATTTTAAGTATTTTATTTTATTTTAAGTATTTTATTTTATTTTAAGTATTTTATTTTATTTTAAGTATTTTATTTTATTTTAAGTATTTTATTTTATTTTAAGTATTTTATTTTATTTTAAGTATTTTATTTTATTTTAAGTATTTTATTTTATTTTAAGTATTTTATTTTATTTTAAGTATTTTATTTTATTTTAAGTATTTTATTTTATTTTAAGTATTTTATTTTATTTTTAATATTTCCTTTTTATTTTAAGTATTTTATTTTATTTTAAGTATTTTATTTTATTTTAAGTATTTTATTTTATTTTAAGTATTTTATTTTATTTTAAGTATTTTATTTTATTTTAAGTATTTTATTTTATTTTAAGTATTTTATTTTATTTTAAGTATTTTATTTTATTTTAAGTATTTTATTTTATTTTAAGTATTTTATTTTATTTTAAGTATTTTATTTTATTTTAAGTATTTTATTTTATTTTAAGTATTTTATTTTATTTTTAATATTTCCTTTTTATTTTAAGTATTTTATTTTATTTTAAGTATTTTATTTTATTTTAAGTATTTTATTTTATTTTAAGTATTTTATTTTATTTTAAGTATTTTATTTTATTTTAAGTATTTTATTTTATTTTAAGTATTTTATTTTATTTTAAGTATTTTATTTTATTTTAAGTATTTTATTTTATTTTAAGTATTTTATTTTATTTTAAGTATTTTATTTTATTTTAAGTATTTTATTTTATTTTAAGTATTTTATTTTATTTTTAATATTTCCTTTTTATTTTAAGTATTTTATTTTATTTTAAGTATTTTATTTTATTTTAAGTATTTTATTTTATTTTAAGTATTTTATTTTATTTTAAGTATTTTATTTTATTTTAAGTATTTTATTTTATTTTAAGTATTTTATTTTATTTTAAGTATTTTATTTTATTTTAAGTATTTTATTTTATTTTAAGTATTTTATTTTATTTTAAGTATTTTATTTTATTTTAAGTATTTTATTTTATTTTAAGTATTTTATTTTATTTTTAATATTTCCTTTTTATTTTAAGTATTTTATTTTATTTTAAGTATTTTATTTTATTTTAAGTATTTTATTTTATTTTAAGTATTTTATTTTATTTTAAGTATTTTATTTTATTTTAAGTATTTTATTTTATTTTAAGTATTTTATTTTATTTTAAGTATTTTATTTTATTTTAAGTATTTTATTTTATTTTAAGTATTTTATTTTATTTTAAGTATTTTATTTTATTTTAAGTATTTTATTTTATTTTAAGTATTTTATTTTATTTTTAATATTTCCTTTTTATTTTAAGTATTTTATTTTATTTTAAGTATTTTATTTTATTTTAAGTATTTTATTTTATTTTAAGTATTTTATTTTATTTTAAGTATTTTATTTTATTTTAAGTATTTTATTTTATTTTAAGTATTTTATTTTATTTTAAGTATTTTATTTTATTTTAAGTATTTTATTTTATTTTAAGTATTTTATTTTATTTTAAGTAGTTTAAATGAAGGCTCTGAGTAAA
Source organism: Leuciscus waleckii (assembly GCA_900092035.1). Classification (NCBI taxonomy): domain Eukaryota; kingdom Metazoa; phylum Chordata; class Actinopteri; order Cypriniformes; family Leuciscidae; genus Leuciscus; species Leuciscus waleckii. Next base: position 2,157,045 of record FLSR01004881.1, on the reverse strand, counting down.
GCTCTGGTTAATGGTGTGTGTCTTCAGATGGAGTGTGAATCTGCTGTGAGATGAACTGAAGCGTTGGCCCCTCAGGGCCCGATCAGCTCAGAGATCCTGAAGCGAGGGCCGTACGCCTGAAACCAGCCTCTCCTGCAGATCATAAACGTCTCAGTGAGCGAAACCTCTTCATAAACGCCTCGTTTCAGCGGTTTCATCTCCAGCGCTCCGGCTAATGCTAGCGCTGGGGCTTCTGTCAAACACACATGTAAAACGCACTATAAACTCTCACTTCGCATGAAATCGGCCATTTATTGTGCTATTAATTTCATGAAGAGTGGTTTAAAGCGCAGCTTCAGTATAATTACTGAGTATTAAACATGAGAGGGTCGCACACATGCTGGTTTATGACTAGAGCACCAGATACAGTGGCGTACTCTAAAGAGACATACTTTAGCTCTGTTTAATAAAACACAAAGCATTTAATTGTTTATCTAGTGAAACTGGGATTTAAACCTCTTTGTCTTTAGTTTAAATAATCACAACAAGAACGGTTTTGTCAACATTATGAACAAATGTCTTCCATTAACATTATAGAACATTCATTCAACATTCTCAAAATGTTTTCAGTTGGACGTTTGTCTAATGTTTTTTTAAATGTTACTGCTTGTTTTTAGAATGTTCGGAGAACATTCAAAAGTAACAATTCCATAATGTGTGAAGAATGATACAATGGAACATTCCCTCAATGTTCGCATAACCAAGAAACAACTTTTTAAAAACTGTTTTCAAAAAATGGAACATTTAGAAATTATATTCATGACTTAATGGGAACATTAACAAAACATTTTTTAGAATATATTTTTGTTAGCTGCAGGGAATAAGTGTTTTTACGGACGTTCAGTCTTAAATAATAGATTTTTTTTCAACAGAACATTTATTTATTTAAAACTTTTAATATAGAAGGAACATAAACATTTACCTAGAAATATTTGTCATAATTTCATATACACTAATATACCAATAATAAATTTTTTCAGGTGCTTTTATCCAAAACGACTCGAGAATAACTGAAAATTAAACTCATGAAGCATGTAATTGACCTGCCTTTGACCAGCAGGAGTTTCTTATATCTTGATGTGTGTTTCTACTGATGTTGAACAGATCAAAAGTACCTTTAAAAGGACACACACCTTATTTCAGGTCTGAGATCTGATGATTTCAGTGTTTGTGCTAAAAGCTCTTTCCACACTGCGGTCTTTAAATGACCGTAAACCCGCGCCTCCAATCTCGCAGCGCAGACATGGCGCATAAAAACTCACCCAGAGATTAAATCATAAGAGCTATCAATAAATAATTACGTTTAAATGTCTCTTAATGACCAAACTTTGCTGAGGCTGCTGTATAGTTTATGGGATCTGGTGAGGTCGTAAAGAGCTAATGACACGCCGGCTAAAGATAAAAGCTCAATAACAGCAGAAAATATCACTACTGGGCCTCCATTAGACGGGAAACACACACTTCAGTCCCAGTGAAGCCAAACTGGGAGAGGAAGAAACCAGAGAGCATCAGTGAACCCAAAACACACAGAAATATGATCTTAAAGGACTTCATGAAGAGACTTCAAGCGTATTAGAGGAATATTAATGCATCTCAGGTTCAAGTCAGCGATTGCTTTACATTTAAAGGTCATGAAGCTCAAATATTGTAATGTTCAGAGAGTGTGTGTGAGATCTGTGTTGGTGACACTGTTGGACACACATAAACGAGAGCTAATCGAGGCCGTTACGACCCTATAAAAGCTCCAGTACCTCGCATGAGCTGCACTTTTATTAGCAGAAACCCCAGATGAGTGTGTGTGAATCCTCCAGGTGTGTGTGTTTCCCGCTGAAACATGAACGATTAATTATTAATGACAGCTTCAGTTTAACGACTGTCAAATCAGACTCTCTTGAGTCTCTAGGAGAGGTTAGACAGAAACACGAGACGCCTGTGATCCTACAAACAGAGTCTGAAATACAACAGCATACATGCAAATCATTATTTATTTAACTTAACAGTCCAGGTGAAGGTGTGTGAGTTTAACTCCGAGACTCCTGGATGGAGATCCGGTTAATGATCCGGTTAATGATCATCAGATCCTCAAACTTCACAGAAAATACAGCATCAGTTTCTGCTGGGAACACACACTATACAGCAGAAGAGCTTCAGTCAGTCTGAGTCATTTATTTAGTTCATTCATTTATTAGTTAAAGCCACATCGGCAGAAAAGGTTATTTTTCATGGCAAACTAAGAGTAAATTACACACACTTTTACAGCTACAATTTTCCCAGAAGAAATCGTTTTAGAAATGTCCATTAATGACGTTTCTGGATAAATCTGGATTTCATCTGAAGAGAAACACTGACATCTGCAGCTGAGACTCACACACTACACACGTTCAAGCATCATCCAGAGGTAATCATTGGATCATAGTTTAAGGGCTTTTTAGTTCACAAAAACACCACGCATGTGTTTGGGCAACTGTTTCAGTGACTATATTGATGGACCAAAATGTTTGCAGATCAGATATCAGATGATTTCTCCAGTCATACACACACCTCAGACTAATGCAGCGGGTCATTTAAGATTTTATTTTTATTTTAAGTTTCATTTTGTTTGCATCAGTACACATACAGCAATGAAGAGAAGAATGACGCCTCAGGTTAAAATGAAAGAGCATATATTATATATTCAGAGAATAGATAACACAGTAAAACTGTTCAAAATTACTAGCGATTAAACTAGGGTTAGACTAAAGTCCCTCCATCATTATGTGATCATTTCTAGAATTATGAACCGGATATTCTGGCAAACACCATCCAAGTGTAATAACAGATCAGACCAGTTATGTTTCTGAAGTCTAAGATCAAAGTCACATAAGCATTCTCAACAGTTATCACAAAAGTCAAAGCACATTTGTGTACATTTTTGAAGCAAGAGTACAAAACTAAAACTAACTTTACAGCGCTACATCTGTTTGACATACATGTGTGGATTATATTGTAAATGCGAAATTGTAAATTGAGCATTTATATTTGAAAAGTTGAATTGTGATTAACTAAACTCAGCGCTACTCACATTTCCTTCAGAACATGTACAAATCTAGTCTGATGTCCTGAAATTAATCATTTTGATATTTTAGTAAGTTTTGGTGTTATGTCTTAACATATTCATGGGTTTGCTATATACTGTATAATTTAGGAATTTTTAGAATTGTGGATGAGAGCTGTAAATATTAAACATCTAATCAGATGAGCACAGAATAGTAAAATCAGGCTGAGAGAGGGATACAACACAAACAAGCACTGCTGGTAAAATGAGCCAGATAAATCCCAATTGTTTTATATTTATATTTTACTGTACATGTTGTGTCTGTTAATACTGTGAACATTTATCTCAAACATGTAAAAAGTAATTTTGTCATGTAAAACACAAATCAAGCATTAGACTATCACACACAGAGACTGAGAGACTTGTTTTTCATGAAAAATAAATCTGTTCTTGACATCCCTTGACAAACCACACAGCAGCAGAGTAACACCACTCACTCCAGTTTCTCCAGTTTACACTGAGGATGTTTCAGTAGAGCTGAAAACTTCTTCACTCCTGAATCTGTGATGTTATTCTCACTCAGGTCCAGCTCTCTCAGACACGGGTTTGATCTCAGAGCTGAATGCAGATAATAACAACCTGAGCCACAGATACAACAAGATCTCAACCTGTGTGTGTGAGAGAAGCATGTGTTAATGTCCCGTGAGAATCAAGATTCAAGTAATTATTAAGATCTAATCTACAATAATGAGAATCAGGCAAGTTGGATTAAGTTCACCTGAAACAAACTGTTTATCAGATTCATCATTAAAACTCATTTGTCTCTGGTGACATGTTGCTTTGATATAATGAACAAAGTGAATAAATCTGTCTGTACTTCATGTAATTAGGGGTCAGCAAGTTTTTTATCATTAAGTGACATTTATGTTTTTCTAGTTAATCGCTGGACACACACATTCTTCCTGCCTTATATCACATATACACATTTATAATTATATAAATATATTGTATACAACTATTTTTAAGGGTTCAAGTGTAATAGAAAAATCAACTAAATCTCAAACTTGCTTATTTGATTAGTAACACAAGACTGACTATTATTTCTGAAGCAATTTTTGATGAAATGTTTAAAGTTACATTATTTTAAAAAAGTGTTGCAGTATGGCCGTACTGAACCCCACCACATGCATTATTGATTATTGTTGTAGTTTGTGCATCTCCTGATTTGTGTGTGGAATGTGAGGGTTTTGTATTCCTTGTTAAAAATCTCCAACATTGATATCAGTAATTAATTTAGCTTTGAAAGCTCCAGCAGATCACACTGTCCTTCACTCAATCCCGCAGAGTGACTGAAGCGAATCAGACTTGTGTGATTCACACTTTAAGTACAGCTCTGCAACCTTGATCTGGGTCAGTTTCAGCGGCTCATGATGTGCAGCGCTCGTGCAAACGGTTCGTCAGTGTTTCCCAATCCTGGAGCCCAAACACTGTCCATGCTTCTCTAATCTGACACCCATCTGAGGCCTTTGAGTCTTTACTAATGAGTTGATCAGGTGTGTTTGATTTATGAGACAACAAAACTGTGCTGAGGGAACTCCAGGACCAGGATTGGGAAACACTCCCAGAACTGCTCGCTTCTGCTGACTAACAGGTTAATTCACACTGTAATGAAGATGACGATACATTTTATTTATATTGCGCTTTTCTCAAACCCAGAGCGCTAAATAGTATTTATAGCTCACAAGTTGAGTTAGGATGTGTGTCTATGAGAAAAGATTAACTCTAAATATATCTAAATGAGTAAAGTTAACCCTCTGTGTGCTGATATTGGCATGTGTGCCACAGGTTGCCGACCCCGAGCTCTACATAAACTAATTGTTGATTCCATCTAGACCAGACAGGCTCTTAATAACTCAACTCACACCAGTTTCTGTAGTTTACACTGAGGATCTGCCAGTAGAGCTGAAAGCTGACTCACTCCTGATTCTGTAAAGTTATTCCCACTCAGGTCCAGCTCTCTCAGAGACAGGTTTGATCTCAGAGCTGAACTCAGATCAGCACAACCTCCGCCACTGATATTACAAGATATCAACCTGTGTTTGTGAAGAAAGGGGGGAAAATGTTTTTCCATCTTCATGTGTCTCTGACAAAAGAGAAACTTCAAAGAAAATACCTACTTGTTAATCATAACTAACAGGTTCACTTCTTCATTCAAACAAATATATAAAATAAAGCCAGTCACTCACCCCAGTTTCTCCAGTTTACACTGAGGATCTGCCAGTAGAGCTGAAAGAATCTTCACTCCCAATTCATTCATCTTATTCTCACTCAGGTCCAGCTCTCTCAGAGTCGGGTTTGATCTCAGAGCTGAACTCAGAGCAGTATAACCTCTGTCACTGACATCACAAGATCTCAACCTGTTTTCAGTGAATAAAGTGATAAGACAATGACAAACTCACTCAGAGAGCAAAGTGTGTGTGTGCTAGACTGCCAAGACATAATCATTTACACAATATAGTGTTTAAATTGGTAACACCGGTATTAGTGCTGGCTGGACGCTAGCTGGTGCTATGAATAAAAAAAAAGTACTTTAACTAAAATACTTTAACAATTTGGACGCTATAATTGTGACTGAACTGGCTGAGTTAACAAAAGTGTATCAAGCATTCTGCGTTAGTTCAGGAGGTCTCGTGGCCAAGCTCAGCTATCACCTGTCCAACACAGCCCATATCAGCTGATCGATTCCTATGACCTCAACTGGCAGCTCTCAAACAGTCTTACTCAAACACAGCTTCAGTGTGCCTGACCGGCTGTTTCTGCTGCAGATCACCATGATCAGGAGCTAATTAAAAAAGACGATTTTGGCATCATCTCATTAGGATTGTGCAATCGGGGATTTAGAGAGAGGAATACGTTCCCCACATGGATTTCACATCAGATTCATTCAAGGTTTAATTTTCATGTTATATCAAGTGTACAGTTGTACAGTGTCATTGATTGCATCTTGAAATAAATATTTATATGTTCTGTATCACTCTGTGTTGTGTGTGTTTCCTTTTTCTGTTCAGAACTGAGCCTTTAAATCTCCTTTGTAAAAGCTTTATAAGGCGTAACTAGTCCTCACTTTAGATGAGCTCACAAAAATAGTGAACTGACCACTACTAAATGCTTTATAACTACCCGATTAACCCTAATTATAGTAGAAATACATGCTAATAAAGCATTTATTCACACACTGAGTGACTATAACTACATGTCTAAATAATATGTATAAATGTACATTTAAATTGTTTATTAATCATTTACTTAAACTTTCTTTAAATTATCTTATGAACAACTCCTAAATAGCTGGATTGTAAATTATGTTATTATTAATTTAGAAATGATAAATTGATCATTAAAAAAGTATGAAAATACAATTATTAAACACATTATAGATATGCTTATAAATCAAGAATAAAGCATTTATTGCTGTATTTATAAACTGCTTATTAATGTCTATTAATGCTTTATAAATGATGAATTAACTGTTTACTAATGCTTAACTAATGATTCATAGCGTGCAGTTATTATAAAGTGTTACCCATTATTGTAATACTGTCAAAATAACAAAACATCCCCAAGCTTCACAGTCGTGTGTGTGTGTGTGTGTGTGTGTGTGTGTGTGTGTGTGTGTGTGTGTGTGTGTGTGTGTGTGAAATGTGATAGCCCCACCCGGTGGCTGTTTTCTTTCAAACTTTGCATAGACCTCTAGAACCATGAGTCAAACAGGCCCACCAAGTTTCTTTCCGATCGGCCTCCATTAACCTGGTCTAATAGGTGCTCAAACTTTATTAAATCATCATGGCAACTTGGTCAAAGACACTTCATGCCATTTTCCAGTCAATCAGACTAACGGTTGCATAATTACAGCGGTTTTATGTTTTTTTTGTATTACAGCGCCACCAAGTGGTGAATAGCCGCAATTATTTTTGCATGACCACAGAACGAGCTCTTACATAAGTATAACACGTTTGGTGAATATATGTCATTGTGTTCAAGTGAATCACTGATCGAAATTCTTTTAACAACTTTTTTTCCATGAAGGTCTCTAGATGGTGCATGCCGAGTTTGAGTGAACAGACAAAAGGCCTATGAAGAGTTTGAAAAAATATATTTTTCAGAAAATCCAAGATGGCAGAAAAAGATGATTTTTCATATCATATTAGGGACCGTTCGTTATTTATGGAAGGGGCCACCGGAGGAAAATAGGGGAGGGTCATGTCTTTTTATTCTTTGTTGAGGGGAGGGTCATCCAGCTTTTTTTAGTCTAGGGGGAGGGTCACCCAACTTTTATATTCATGAAAACAGCAACATTTCAAAGTGGCTTGTTTGGTGCATATTTTTTACATGTAGCTCCATGTTGATCTCGCGTTATCAGCCCCCCTTCGATATCAGATGGGTCTGACCCAACAAAAATCCAGTTTGGCGCAGTTTGACAGTGCGCGCGCACTTCAGTTCGCGCTTAGAAAAAGTGCATCATGTCAGAACAGAACGCCAATGAAATGTTTACCCGGCAAAGCTTTAAAGCACGAGCAAATAATGAACTTTTGTGATTGCGAATAAGTGCACAGTGTCCTGTGAGTGTAACTCTCCCGCTGCGTTAACATGTGTGATGTGAATGTACGTCGAGTTTTACAGTATTGGGACTGAGGCGCCAGATCTGCAGCTGATAGAATGTGTGCTGTTGCACGATACTACCATATTTTAGTTTCCATCCTAATTTTGTTTCCACAATAATGTTAGTGAGTAAATCTACTGAAATTACCACCATAACAGTGGAGTGTGATGTGTAAGATGTAGGGCTACCACATCTTTAAATTACTAAGTTAACATAATAAAATATGTGGACCCAAAAAACTAGTTGAGGATAAATTTGTTAAAATTGGGCAATTCCAGTGTTATGGACGTAACATTTGCAGTCAAAACTTGAAATATAAATTCTCAGAAAATGCATTTAATACCAACATATTGAAACGTCTGTTTATATATCCATACTCCCTTAATAAAGGAGTCAAGACAAATATCAGTCTACACACGCGTTTTATATTTAATATGAGGGAAATACACATGTGACGTGACACAAAAAAATCTTAACTTTAGGTAGCAAAATATTTTTTAGTAATTCTATAAATTACACTGCGCAAACCAAAAGTAATGCTACCCACCGGATGAAGAAGGGTCGGCCTCCACAGAACATAATATATTATTTTTATTTAAAAATGCGTGTTTGCATTTATGAGGGAAAATGGCTATCTGAACATCTTTGCCAAGCGCAAACCAGAAGTAGGCCTAATCAATAAATTATTGGGGAGGGTCATGCCTTTTTTCACAATCATTTTGGAGGGTCATAGAAAAATGTATTGCTGGCGAAGGGAGGGTCATGTATTTTTTCACTACAGATCTCAAAACTCCTCCGGTGGCCCCTTAAATAAAAAACGAACAGTCCCTAATATATCATATTAGATGGGCTGCCATAGACTCCCAGAGCGGAAGAAGAAGAAACGGAAGAATAATAAGAACGCCAACGGATACAATTAGTACATACACATCTTCGGTGCTTGGCCCACAATTACAATAGGGTTTCAGCATTTCATTCTTGAACCCCTAAAAATACATTGAACAGTGATAGATTTTGTATTAACAAATATGCACAACACCACTCACCCCAGTTTCTCCAGTTTACACTGAGGATGTTGCAGTAGATCTGAAAGCTGCTTCACTCCTGATTCTGTAATGTTGTTCTCACTCAGGTCCAGCTCTCTCAGATGAGACGGGTTTGATCTCAGAGCTGAACTCAGATCAGCACAACCTCCATCACTGATATCACAAGATCTCAACCTGTAAGTGTGAAGAAAACACATTCAATACAGATGTCTAGAAAAGTATAAAAGACAAATTACTTGTTAACAAGAACTCAGATCAGCACAAGCTCTGAAACTGATATTACAAGATCTCAACCTGTGAGTGCGAGAAATACAAATATGGTGAAGTCAGAATACAATGAGAACCAGGTAATTATTAAAAACAATTGTTGAAAGGTATTTTAGAGACATAAGTTCACTAAATATGAAATAATAAATTTCAGACCTATGAATTATGAAGAAATTAAAACACTGTTTAAACATTAGTAATAATTAATTGTTACGGCTATCATTTTTTTAAACATACTTGTTCTGAATTTTCTGATTTGAAGGGAAGGTGTTTTGACTGTAAATATATATATACACACATGCAGATTTACACTCTCAGACAAGTTTTCAGCAGCTGCTATCCGCTCCAGTGGAATTAAAAAACAAAAATGCAAACAAATGTATCCATATTCCTAATATACTCAGCCAAAAAAGAAATGTCCTTTCACTTGTTTCAACTGCTTTTAATCCCAGCAAATTTCTTATTATGTGTAAATATTTGAATGAACATTCAACAACTGAGACATAAATGGAAAACGTTTTACAGACATTTGACGAACAGAAATGGAAAAATGAGTCCCTGAACAGGGATTTAAACCAGTATATCATTTCATACTAGTATCATCTATTATACCAAGCATAACTTGTATTACCGTATACCATGGCAAGCTTAGTGACCCCCACTCACAACCACTGTCCTTCCACTTTTTACTATTTTGTTGTTTTTAACAGCAATATAAACAACAAAAGTATTCCTTGTGAAAAATTCATGACCAAAAACAATACCACTCACCCCAGTTTCTCCAGTTTACACTGAGGATGTTCCAGTAGAGCTGAAAGCTGCTTCATTTCTGAATCTGTAATTTTATTCTCACTCAGGTCCAGCTCTCTCAGGTGAGACGGGTTTGATCTCAGAGCTGAACTCAGATCAGCACAACCTCCATCACTGATATCACAAGATCTCAACCTGTGAGTGCGAAGAAAATACATTAAATACAAATGTCTACAAAAGTATAAAAGACAAATTACTTGTTAACAAGAACTCAGATCAGCACAAGCTTTGACACCAATTCCACACTGATATTGTCACAGTTCATGAATTCGCTGTCTCTTCCTTGTCTCGTGTGATTGTGTGTAGTGTGTGTGATTAGTGTGGGTGTGTCCTCCGATTACCGCTGATCATCAGTGCCAGCTGATTCCACTCTACTCACCTATATTTCTCGTGACTGGTGTCTTGTGTTGTCAGAACGTTGTGGTGTTTACCGGTGTTGGTTCCTGTCCTGTTTGGCGTCCTCTCGTGATCATCGTTCCAGTTTGGATTTGTCTCTTCGTGTCTTCGGTTCCTGTCATCATCATTGCAATTCTGGATTATGGACTTCTCACTCATCTGCCATCCACTAGCCCGGTTGCCCATCAAGGTCCCTGCGTCACTCTCCTGCCCTGTGTGTCGTGTTTGAGTAAACCTGACCTTCACTGTTTATTTATAATAAACATCTTTTACCTGCATCTTGCTTCCTCTCGCGTTCATGACAGAACGATCTGACCAGATCATGGAGGCAGCAGGTGGTCCCACGATCAGCCTTGATAAATTCATCGCTCGCATTATCACTCGGATGGACACTCAGGAAGAGAGCATCGCGAACACAGGGTGGGCAGTACAAGCTTTAGTGACGCAGCTGTGTCCAAGCTCACCCAACAACTCCAACATCTGAGGAGTCCAACTGCGCCGCCCACACCGCCAGTTCAGCCCACACGACCGGAGTCACTCTCCCAGTCAGAACCTCATCTTCCGGTACCGGAGGCATATTCAGGAGAACCCAGTTTCTGCAGAGCGTTCTTGACCAGGTGCTCCATGCACTTCTCACTGCAACCCCGACCCTTCAACAACGAAAGATCAAAGGTAGTGTTCGTTTTGACGCTGCTGACTGGGAGAGCGGCGTTATGGGGAACGGCGGTGTGGGAGAACCAGGATCCATGCTGCGCCTCGTTCCAGGCACTCGGCGAGGAGATGAGGCGTGTGTTCGATGGCAGGAAGAGAGGCGGCCAAGGTTCTCTCCGACCTGCAACAAGGAGATCACTCCGTGTCTGACTACTCCATCGAATTCTGCACGCTGGCGGCTGAGTGCCAATGGAACGAGGAGGCGCAGTGGGACATGTTCCTGTGTGGGCTGGCTGACCGTGTCCAAAAGGAAATCTTTAAATGGGCTCATCGAACTGGCTCTAAGAGTGGTTGCACAGCCTCTGGATGGAATGTCGCGTTCTTCCGAATCGACTACCGGGAAGCACTGAAAGCCCATGAACCAACGGCGGGGATATGGTCCGCCCCATCTTCGATCACGAGCCCATGCAGGTGGGGAGAGCTCGGCTTTCCCGGTAGGAAAAGGAAAGGCGGAGGTCCCAGGGACTCTGCCTTTACTGTGGGGGAGCGGGCCACTTGCTACATGTCTGTCCAGTAAACGGCCAAACCCGGTAGTAAACCTGAGGCTACTATCAGGTGGGATCTCCGCTGAGAAGACCTCATCATCATCATCATCCACGCTCCTCCCGGTAAGACTGAGACTGAGACTGCCAAGCTTTACTTGACTCGTGAGTGGAGGGCAACTTTATGGACCGTAAGCTCACTCATAGACTTCACATTCCTGTCACCTCACTTACTTATAACATATCCGTCAACGCCCTCAACGGTCAAGAACTCCCCAATATTTCACTCACCACCAGACCCATAACACTCACCACATCAGGCAACCATATGGAAACTCTGTCATTCCTCCTCGTGGACTCACCTCTGGCACCCGTAGTTCTTGGTCACCCCTGGCTCACACAACACAACCCCAGGGTGGACTTTTCATGCACAGTCTGTTTCTTTTCTAGGATACATCATCTCGTCTGAGGGAGTACATATGGATCCTGATAAGGTTAAGGCTGTGGTAGATTGGTCAAGTCCAGATTCCCGTAAGGCCCTACAGAGGTTTCTGGGATTCGCCAATTTCTATCGCCGTTTCATTCGCAATTTCAGTCAACTAACCGTTCCTCTGACTGCCTTGACCTCCCCCAGAACTACGTTCAGGTGGTCCGGTACAGCTAAACTGTAAAGTTGCTTCATTTAGGCTCCCATCTTAATAGCCCCTGATCCTTCACGTCAGTTTGTGGTGGAGGTCGACGCGTCAGAGGTGGGGGTAGGCGCAGTTCTTTCTCAACGTTCTTCCACAGACGACAGGATATATCCGTGTGCGTTTTTCTCCCATCGTTTATCTCCTTCCGACGAACTATGACATTGGTAACAGAGAGGTGTTGGCAGTCAAGTTAACGTTGGAAGAGTGGCGTCATTGGTTAGAAGGGTCGGGGGTACATTTTATCGTCTGGACCGATCACAAGAACTTGGAATATATCAGAACCCGCCAAAAGACTCAACTCCAGGCAGGCTCGGTGGGCACTTTTTTTTCGGTCGTTTAGATTTTTCTCTTTCGTACCGCCCAGGTTTCAAAAACCTCAAACCTGATTCATCGCTTATTTTTGACCATTCCGAACGCCTGTCCACTCCCGAGTTTATTTTACCAGAGACCCTAATTGTCTCCACACTCACATTGGAGATCGAGTCGAAGGTCAAGACGGCCTTAGAAGGGGTAACGCCCCCGCCCAGTGGCCCACCGAATCAATTATTTGTGCCGGAGGGATTACGGTCCGACGTTATTCAGTGGGGGCATTGTTCTAACGTGGCTTGTCATCCAGGGGTTAATCATACCCCTTTTTTGGTCAGACAACGATTCTGGTGGCCATTAATGGCTCGTGACATTCACAGTTATGTCTTGGCTTGCTTGGTTTGTCTCACTGGTAAGATTTCCAATCGACCCCCAGATGGGTTACTCCAACTTCTGTCTGTCCCTTCGAGACCCTGGTCACACATAGCGCTAGATTTTATCACCGCCCTCCCAGAGCATGACGGTTGTTTTGACTGTAGTGGACCGGTTCTTGAAGGCAGCTCATTTTATTCCCTTTCCTACATTACCCTCTGCCAAGGAGACAGCGGTGACTGTTGTAGATCACGTTTTTTGCTTACATGGCCTCCCGATGGATGTGGTTTTTCAACAGGGGGCCCCAGTTTGTGTTCAAATTTTGGCGAGAGTTTTGTAAATTACTGGGAGCGAGTGTCAGTCTGTCTTCTGGGTTTCATGACAGATATATCCTGCATTCAGGTGTTAACAAAAATGTATTCCTCGCACCCCCAAATAGGTATCCCTATACTTATACAGGGCTGGAAATAAATGAGTTTTGTGGAGGGAAGGATCTGGGGAACGGTTGCATGTATTCTGGTGTTTTGTGAATGGCCAGAATACAGGCAACCAATGCTTTTCTATTGTCTCCATCAACTCATCCTTACAGAACCTTCAACTGACAAGAGTTACACCAGCTCAGTCACTAGGTGCTGACTTTTCAGCTGAAGATCTGAACGGATACCAAATGCGTATTATAGGCTTTCCATATGGCTGATAGAACTAAATAAGAGCAATGTTTAAACACTGAATTAAAAATGTTCCTGCTGGGCTACAGTATATAATCAATCAATTTCAAACATTTAGACAGTTAAAGGAAAGTTATTATTTTTATGCATTACACAGCTCATATGTACTGTATTTACTCACTCATGTTCTCCAGATGTTTTGACGGCTGGTCGAAGCTTCAGTTCCTCTGATTGATGATATTTAATCTCATCCAGCTTCTCTTCTGGGTTCAGCAACACACTCATCAGAGCTGAAGACTCATCAGGAGAGAGTCTGAGTCCAAATTTCAGATGTGTCTTTATCTCCTGGATTAGATAACGGTCATCCAGCTCTTTCAAACAGTCGAACAGGAGACTGCATTCGACTGCATTTTCTGAAGAGGAATTCATGATCATTGTTTTGATGTGTTGAACTGCACTTTGACTGGATCTTGTTCTTCTCTGTTTCAGGAGGTCTTTTAAAGCTCTCTGACTGGACTCCAGTGTCAGACCCAGCAAAAAGCAGAAGAAGAGATCCATCTGTTTCGGTAAAGCGATGTTCATCACTTTCTGGAGTGAATCATAGTCTGTGAAGCTCTTCTCTCCGAGCTCAAGCTTCAGACTGGAGAGATCCCTGAGCTGGAGTGGGTTTCCTCCATTAATGACATCAGCAGCATACAAAGCTGCCAGAAACTCTGGTTTGGAAATCTAGAGGAACTTTAAACTCATTTAGTCCATCAAAGATCAGCATGATCCTAGACTCAGGATTCAGATGTTCAGTGTTTTCACAGCATCGCTGCAGAAGCTCCATGAAGCTACACTCCTTCTCCGTCTCTATGATAATGTTCAGCTTCTGGAAAGGGATCAGAAATATATAATCGATGTCATGGTTTGATTTCTCTTCAGCCCAGTCCAGGATGAACTTCTGCACAGCCACAGTTTTGCCAATGCCAGCTTCACCCTTCATCAAAACGGTCCTGATTTTGAAAATGTTGTTGCTTATGATTTCTTTATTATTATTGATGTGAGAATCTGGTTCCTCTGTGATGTGCCGCTCAATGAAGACATCATTCAGTAGTTGTCTTCGACCAGGTGATATTTCTTCACTCAGGTACCGAAACTCCTCCATCAGTCTCAGTTTGAACGTCTCTGATACTACAGAGACACAAACACAGTTCAGCTACTTTCACTTCACATGCTTTTCATTTATCACATTTTCATCAGTAACATTATCTAGTCTATATAAAGAACTTAAAACACTCAACATTGAACTAGAAGTCACATCTGTGCTACTAGAGTTGATAAAAGACTGGAACAGATGATAACAGCCAACATATTTAAAGGAATGATCCATGTTTAAAGCTGTATTACTTTCTTCTGTGAAACATGAAGACATTTAGAAAAATGACAAAAAAAATGCCTTGCAATGAAAGTCAAAGTGGTTTGATATTGTTTGGTTCCCAGTGCTCTTCAAAATATCATCTTTTGTGTTCTACAGAAGAATGTAAGTCATACAGGTTTGGCATGGGTGAGTTAATGATGACAGAATGATATTTTGGGGTGTACTTTCTCTTTAAGCTCTACTGACAGTATTTGTGGCATAATGTGAAGCAACATAGTGCCATAGACCTAGTCTGTGTAAAGTTATATCCAATCATTCAACTAATGTAAGGCAATCAACCAAAGTAGCAGTGAACTAACCCACTGGAATTGTGTCTGTAACATAAGTTTATTCACCTAGAACGGTAGTCTCACCCCAAAATTAAATTCTTATGAAAAATAGGCACATACTCTGAAAAGATTTATGAGGTCCTGGAGACCAACAACTCTCGGAGGCAGTAGAAGGGATCGAGTGACCCTCTCCTTTAAAGTCAATGCCTGCAACACACACAAATACAGAAATATATTCACAGACCACCACAATTCAACAAAATGGTGGAAGATGGGCAGGAAAAATATTTGACTCACCAGTAATCAAACTGCCCTTTCCCTAGAGGAAATATTTGAAAATAATTAAAAACCCAAATAACAAGTTACCGTTTACTCATTCTCATAAAGCTTCTCATTGTATTTTTTCTCAGCTGATAAAGTATCATCATACCTCTGTGACAACTTCAGTGACGTCACTGTATACGGTGTAGTCGAGTTTCCCCAGCGCTGCACATGTGATCTCATATACAGCTTCTCTCAGATCAGTCAGAGTAACTGTGAGTTGATCCTTCAGCACAGGTTTAGATCTCCAGACTGTGTCCTACTTACGTTTGTACAGTATTCTGAGCTCCACTGTTTCAGGACATGATGGAGGAACCTTCAGAACCACACTGTGTGTGTGTGTGTGTGTGTGTGTGTGTGTGTGGTGTGTGTGTGCGTGTGTGTGTGTGTGTGTAGTGTGTAATTCAGCAGCTCTTCTGTCTGAGGAATAATCTGATTTCATCTGAAGAGAAACACTGACATCTGCTGCTGAGACTCACACTGCACACGTTCAAGCATCATCCAGAGGTAATCATTGGATCATAGTTTAAGGGCTTTTTAGTTCACAAAAACGCCACACATGTGTTTGGGCAACTGTTTCAGAGACTATATTATGATGGACTAAAATGTTGACAGTCCTGTATCTGGTTTACAGATCACATATCAGATGATTTCTCCAGTCATACACACACCTCAGACTAATGCAGCGGGTCATTTAAGATTTTATTTTTATTTTAGTTTCATTTGGTTTGCATCAGTACACATACAGCAATGAAGAGAAGAATGACGCCTCAGGTTAAATGAAAGAGCATATATTATATATTCAGAATGTATCTGTTACTATAAAGGCTCTACATATGAGAACTGAGCTGCTGAGAAAGTGAGATACAAGAAAAAAATTTGTGTGATGAATTTAATGGTTCGGGCCAGAATAGATAACACAGTAAAACTGTTCAAAATGACTTGCGCTTAAACTAGGGTTAGACTAAAGTCCCTCCATCATTATGTGATCATTTCTAGAATTATGAACAGGATATTCTGGCAAACACCATCCAAGTGTAATAACAGATCAGACCAGTTATATTTCTGAAGTCTAAGATCTAAGTCACATAAGCATTCTCAACAGTTATCACAAAAGTCAAAGCACATTTGTGTACATTCTTGAGGCAAGAGTACAAAACTAAAACTAACTTTACAGTGCTATATCTGTTTGACATACATGTGTGGATTATATTGTAAATACGAAATTGTGAATTTGAGCATTTATATTCTGAAAAGTTGAATTGTGATTAACTAAACTCAGTTTTGCTTGAGTGAGCGCTAATCACATTTCCTTCAGAACATGTACAAATCTAGCCTGATGTCCTGAAATTAATCATTTTGATATTTTAGTAAGTTTTGGTGTTAGTCTTAACATATTCATGGGTTTGCTATATACTGTATAATTTAGGAGTTTTTAGAATTGTGGATGAGAGCTGTAGATATTAAACATCTAATCGGATGAGCACAGAATAGTAAAATCAGGCTGAGAGAGGGATACAACACAAACAAGCACTGCTGGTAAAATGAGCAAGATAAATCCCAGTTGTTTCATATTTATATTGTACATGTTGTGTCTGTTAATACTGTGAACATTTATCTCAAACATTTCAAAGGTAATTTTGTCATGTAAAACACAAATCAAGCATTAGACTATCAGACACAGAGACTGAGAGACTTGTTTTTCATGAAAAATAAATCTGTTCTTGACATCCCTTGACAAACCACACAGCAGCAGAGTAACACCACTCACTCCAGTTTCTCCAGTTTACACTGAGGAT
>FLSR01004881.1:2120748-2139677 GCA_900092035.1 Leuciscus waleckii | reverse complement strand
GTTAATGTTAATTTCAACATTTACTAATACATTATTATAATCAAAAGTTGTATTTGTTAACATTAGTTAATGCACTGTGAACTAACATGAACAAACAATGAACGGCTGTATTTAACGTTCACAAAGATTAACAAATACAGTAACAAATGTATTGCTCATTGTTAGTTCATGTTAGTTAATACCTTAACTAATGTTAACAAATGAAACCTTATTGTAAAGTGTTACCGGGAAAAACCTTTAACTTAACTATAACTAAAAACTATAGTAATTCCAGTCTTTACTAAAACAAATAAAGCCAATATCACTCACTCCAGTTTCTCCAGTTTACACTGAGGTGTTCCAGTAGAGCTGAAAGCTGCTTCACTCCTGAATCTCCAAAGTCATTCTCACTCAGGTCCAGCTCTCTCAGACACAGGCTTGATCTCAGAGCTGAACTCAGATCAGCACAACCATCATCACTGATATCACAAGATCTCAACCTGTGAGTGTGAGAGAAGCATGTGTTAATGTCCTGTGAGAATCAAGATTCAAGTAATTATTAAGATCTAATCTACAATAATGACAATCAGGCAAGTTCACTTGAAACAAACTGTTTATCAGATTCATCATTAAAACTCTTTTGTCTCTGTTGCTTTGATATAATGAACAAAGTGAATAAATCTGCCTGTACTTCATGTAATTAGGGGTCAGCAACCTTTTTGTCATTAAGTGACATTTTTAGTTGTTTCTAGTTAATCGCTGGACACACACACATTCTTCCTGCCTTATATCACATTTACACATTTATAATTATAGAAATACATTGTATACAACTATTTTTAAAGGTTCAAGTGTAATAGAAAAATCAACTAATCTCAAACTTGCTTATTTGATTAGTAACGCAAGACTATTATTTCTGAAGCAATTTTTGATGAAATGTTTAAAGTTATTAAGTTTATTCTAAAAACAGTTTTGCAGTATGGCCGTACTGAACCCCACCACATGCATTATTGCTGTAGTTTGTGCATCTCCTGATTTGTGTGTGGAATGTGAAGGACTTTGTATTCCTAGTTAAAAATCTCCAACATTGATATCAGTAATTTATTTAGCTTTGAAAGCTCCAGCAGATCACACTGTCCTTCACTCAATCCTGCAGAGTGACTGAAGCGAATCAGACTTGTGTGATTCACACTTTAAGTACAGCTCTGCAACCTTGATCTGGGTCAGTTTCAGCGGCTCATGATGTGCAGCGCTCGTGCAAACGGTTCGTCAGTGTTTCCCAATCCTGGAGCCCAAACACTGTCCATGCTTCTCTAATCTGACACCCATCTGAGGCCTTTGAGTCTTTACTAATGAGTTGATCAGGTGTGTTTGATTTATGAGACAACAAAACTGTGCTGAGGGAACTCCAGGACCAGGATTGGGAAACACTCCCAGAACTGCTCGCTTCTGCTGACTAACAGGTTAATTCACACTGTAATGAAGATGACGATACTTTTTATTTATATCGCGCTTTTCTCAAACCCAGAGCGCTAAATAGTATTTATAGCTCACAAGTTAAGTTAGGATGTGTGTCTATGAGAAAAGATTAACTCTAAATATATCTAAATGAGTAAAGTTAACCCTCTGTGTGCTGATATTGGCATGTGTGCCACAGGTTGCCGACCCCGAGCTCTAAATAACAAATTGTTGATTCCATCTAGACCAGACAGGCTCTTAATAACTCAACTACACCAGTTTCTGTAGTTTACACTGAGGATCTGCCAGTAGAGGTGAAAGCTGATCCACTCCTGAATATGCCATGTCATTCCTACTCAGGTCCAGCTCTCTCAGAGACAGGTTTGATCTCAGAGCTGAACTCAGAACAGCCAAACCTCCATCACTGCTATGCCAAGATCTCAACCTGTGTGTGTGAAGAAAGGGGGAAAATGTTTCTCCATCTTCATGTGTCTCTGACAAAAGAGAAACTTTCAAAGAAAATAACCTACTTGTTGAGCATAACTAACAGGTTCACTTGGTCTTCATTCAAACAAATATATAAAATAAAGCCAGTGACACTCACCCCAGTTTCTCCAGTTTACACTGAGGATCTGCCAGTAGAGCTGAAAGCATCTTCAGTCCCAATTCATTAATGTTATTCTCACTCAGGTC
Organism: Leuciscus waleckii; assembly: GCA_900092035.1. NCBI lineage: Eukaryota > Metazoa > Chordata > Actinopteri > Cypriniformes > Leuciscidae > Leuciscus > Leuciscus waleckii. The sequence goes on along the minus strand of FLSR01004881.1, from coordinate 2,137,547 downwards.
CAGCTCTCTCAGATGAGTCGGGTTTGATCTCAGAGCTGAACTCAGAATAGTATAACCTCTGTCACTGATATGAAAAGATCTCACCTGTTTTCAGTGAATAAAGTGATAAGACAATGACAAACTCACTCAGAGAGCAAAGTGTGTGTGTGCTAGACTGCCAAGATATAATAAATTACACAATATAGTATCAGTGTTCAAATTGGTAACACTGGCATTAGTGCTGGCTGGACGCTAGCTGGTGTTATGAATTACAGTTTTTTTAATTTGAACTAAAATGTATAATTAAACTGAAAAAATAAAGCAAATACAATGTTTCATTTACATACTTAAAGGACTTATTCAACCAAAAATAAAGGAAACATGAGCAGTGAGGTGTCAAAGTAGTGCCTGTGTGGAAATATCAATGAACTGCTCGTGTCTCTACTTGTGTCCTTAAACCAAATCAGCAGTTCAATCATAAACAGCTGTTAAATAACACAAACAAAGAGTAAATAAAACCATAACTTGTGTTTATTATTGATTTGGTCTAACTTTTACTTGCAAACCGAAAACCGCCTGGTGACGTCTGTCATAATACGTTTAAAAAAATCTGATGATTGTGTGCATTTACTGCATAAATGATATTGTTTACATATTCATGATATTTTATTTAGCTTTCAAATGCATTTGGACGCTTTAATTGTGACTGAACTGGCTGAGTTAACAAAAGTGTATCAAGCATTCTGCGTTAGTTCAGGAGGTCTCGTGGCCAAGCTCAGCTATCACCTGTCCAACACAGCCCATATCAGCTGATCGATTCCTATGACCTCAACTGGCAGCTCTCAAACAGAGCTTCTTACTCAAACACAGCTTCAGTGTGCCTGACCGGCTGTTTCTGCTGCAGATCACCGTGATCAGAAGCTAAATAAAAAAGACGATTTCAGCATCATCTCATTAGGATTGTGCAATCGGGGATTTAGAGAGAGGAATTCGTTCCCCACATGGATTTCACCTCAGATTCATTCAAGGTTTATTTTTCATGTTATATCAAGTGTACAGTGATTGCATCTTGAATAAATATTTACATGTTCTGTATCACTCTGTGTTGTGTGTGTTTCCTTTTTCGTTTAGAAGAGAACTGAGCCTTTAAATCTCCTCTGTAAAAGCTTTATAAGGCATAACTAGTCCTCACTTTACATGAGCTCACAAAAATAGTTCACTGACCACTACTGAATGCTTTATAACTACCTGAATTGATCATGAATTACAGTAGAAATGTGTGTTAATAAAGCATTTATTCACACACTGAGTAACTATTACTACGTCTAAATAATAAGATGTATAAATGTACATTTAAATCGTTTATTAATCATTTACTTACACTTTCTAAATGGTTTTATGAACCACTAACAACTCCTAAATAACTGGATTGTAAATTATGTTATTGTTAATTTAGAAATGATAAATTGATCATTAAAAAAGTATGAAAATACAATTATTAAACACATTATAGATATGCTTATAAATCAAGAATAAAGCATTTATTGCTGTATTTATAAACGGCTTAATGTCTATTAATGCTTTATAAATTATAAATTAACTATTTACTAATGCTTAACTAATGATTCATAACATGCAGTTATTTAAAGTGTTACACACATTTTTTTTGATAACTTGAGGGTCTCTAGATGATGCATGTCAAGTTTCGAGCAAATCAATCAAACGGCCTATGAGGAGTTAGAAAAAGTAGATTCTTTAAAAATAATCTCAAATATTTAACAAATGATTTTATTCTTGAGACAAAGTCATTCAGAATGAGGAGATTTAACATATGATATGAATATTGTGTGTGTGTGTGTGTGTGTGTGTGTGTGTGTGTGTGTGTCTGTGTGTGTGTGTGTGTGTGTGTGTGTGTGTGTGTGTGTGTGTGTGTGTGTGTGTGTGTGTGTGTGTGTGTGTGTGTGTGTGTGTGTGTGATACATTGCGTGATATAGGGTGTCAAATGTGATAGCGCCACCCGGTGGCTGTTTTCTTTCAAACTTTGCATAGACCTCTAGAAACATGAGTCAAACACAGCCACCAAGTTTCTTTCCGATCGGCCTCCATTACCCTGGTCTAATATGTGCTCAAACTTTATTGGCCAATGCAGTTTTTTTCGCGATACACGAATATCCTTGTAAATCATTATGGCAACTTAGACAAAGACACTGCATGCCAATTTTACGGTTTCATAATTCTAGCGGTTTTATGTTTTATTTTTTGTATTACAGCGCCACCAAGTGGTGCATCGCCGTTCTTACATAAGTATAACAAGTTTGGTAAATATATATCTCATTGCGTTCAAGAGTTCTAGCCATTTTAGTGAAAGTGGCCCTACCTAATTTAAAAGTTTTAATGTCCTGTCACGAGCGTGAATCACAGATCGAAATTCTTTAAACAACTTTTTTTCCATGAAGGTCTCTAGATGGTGCATGCCGAGTATTGAGTGAATCAGACAAACGGCCTATGAGGAGTTAGAAAAAGTAAATTTTTCAGAAAATCCAAGATGGCACAGAGAATTGCATATCGGAAATGAAATCAGATAAATACATTTTTCATATCTCCTGACCACTAGGTGGCACTGTGCCAAAACTGGACAGGTAGCCTCAGTTCATGGTTGTCCTAACCACACCAAGTTTGGTCTTAATACACTAAAGCGTTGCTGCGATATCCTTTCACGTTTATTTTGGCGTGCTCTTCATCAAATTCTTTTTCGAGTTACCTGAGAACGGTTTGACAAATTAACTTGAATTTCATTATATCTGTGAGCCAAATTTCATAACTTTGCCGCAAGCGGTTCGATAGACTCCCAGAGCGGAAGAAGAAGAAATGGAAGAATAATAAGAATGCCAGCGGATACAATTAGTACATACACATCTTCGGTGCTTGGCCCACAATTACAATAGGGTTTCAGCATTTCATTCTTGAACCCCTATAAGTACTTTAAATAGTGGTAGATTGTGTTATTATGTATTAACAAATATGCACAACACCACTCACCAGTGTTGGGAAAGTTCACTTTCTACATGAACTAGTTCAAAGTTCAGTTCACAAATTTTAAAATGAACTAGTTCAGTTCATAGTTCAAACTTCAAAATTTTGAACTAAAGTTCACAGTTCCAAAAAATGAACTAGTTCAGTTCTTTTTTTCCATATGTTGCTGCGAGCTATTATTTTTGTTGTTGTTGCTTTTGCCTCTTTATGATGACTCGCTGAACTTAGTCCTAATTTGTAAGTCGCTTTGGATAAGGGCGTCTGCTAAATGACTAAATGTAAATGTAAATGTAAATGTTGACATGTTGCTTTGATATAATGAACAAAGTGAATAGATCTATCTGTACTTCATGAAATTAGGGGTCAGCAACCTTTTTGTCATTAAGTGCCATTTTTAGTTGTTTCTAGTTAATCGCTGGACACACACATTCTTCCTGCCTTATATTACATTTACACATTTATAATTATAGAAATACATTGTATACAACTATTTTTAACGGTTCAAGTGTAATAGAAAAATCAACTAAATCTCAAACTTTCTTATTAGTAACACAAGACTGACTATTGTTTCTGAGCAATTTTTGATGAAATGTTTAAAGTTACGTTATTTTAAAAACAGTGTTGCAGTATGGCCGTACTGAACCCCACCACATGCATTATTGCTGTAGTTTGTGCATCTCCTGATTTGTGTGTGGAATATAAAGGACTTTGTATTCCTAGTTAAAAATCTCCAACATTGATATCAGTAATTTATTTAGCTTTGAAAGCTCCAGCAGATCCCACTGTCCTTCACTCAATCCCGCAGAGTGACTGAAGCGAATCAGACTTGTGTGATTCACACTTTAAGTACAGCTCTGCAACCTTGATCTGGGTCAGTTTCAGCGGCTCATGATGTGCAGCGCTCGTGCAAATGGTTCGTCAGTGTTTCCCAATCCTGGAGCCCCAACACTGCACACTGTCCATGCTTCTCTAATCTGACACCCATCTGAGGCCTTTGAGTCTTTACTAATGAGTTGATCAGGTGTGTTTGATTTATGAGACATCAAAACTGTGTTGAGGGAACTCCAGGACCAGGATTGGGAAACACTCCCGGAACTGCTCGCTTCTGCTGACTAACAGGTTAATTCACACACTATAATGAAGATGATGACGATACTTTTTATTTATATCGCGCTTTTCTCAAACCCAGAGCGCTAAATAGTATTTATAGCTCACAAGTTAAGTTAGGATGTGTGTCTATGAGAAAAGATTAACTCTAAATATATCTAAATGAGTAAAGTTAACCCTCTGTGTGCTGATATTGGCATGTGTGCCACAGGTTGCTGACCCCGATCTCTAAATAACAAATTGTTGATTCCATCTAGAACAGACAGGCTCTTAATTACTCAACTCACACCAGTTTCTGTAGTTTACACTGAGGATCTGCCAGTAGAGGTGAAAGCTGATCCACTCCTGAATATGACATGTTATTCCTACTCAGGTCCAGCTCTCTCAGAGACGGGTTTGATCTCAGAGCTGAACTCAGAACAGCCAAACCTCCGCCACTGATATAAAAAGATCTCAACCTGTAAGTGTGAAGAAAGGGGGGAAAATGTTCTCCATCTTCATGTGTATCTGACAAAAAATTACTTTCAAAGAAAATAACCTACTTGTTGATCATAACTAACAGGTTCACTTGGTCTTCATTCAAACAAATATATCAAATAAAGCCAGTGACACTCACCCCAGTTTCTCCAGTTTACACTGAGGATCTGCCAGTAGAGCTGAAAGCATCTTCACTCCCAATTCATTCATTTTATTCTCACTCAGGTCCAGCTCTCTCAGATGAGTCGGGTTTGATCTCAGAGCTGAACTCAGAACAGTATAACCTCTGTCACTGATATTACAAGATCTCAACCTGTGAGTGTGAATAAAGTGACAAGACAACAACAAACTCACTCAGTAACAAAAGCGTATCAAGCATTCTGCGTTAGTTCAGGAGGTCTCGTGGCCAAGCTCAGCTATCACCTGTCCAACACAGTCCATATCAGCTGATCGATTCCTATGACCTCAACTGGCAGCTCTCAAACAGGGCGTCTTACTCAAACACAGCTTCAGTGTGTCTGATCAGCTGTTTCTGCTGCAGATCACCGTGATCAGAAGCTAAATAAAAAAGACGATTTCAGCATCATCTCATTAGGATTGTGCAATCTGGGATTTAGAGAGAGGAATTCGTTCCCCACATGGATTTCACCTCAGATTCATTCAAGGTTTATTTTTCATGTTATATCAAGTGTGCAGTTGTAGAGTTTCATTGATTGCATCTTGAATAAATATATACATGTTCTGTATCACTCTGTGTTGTGTGTGTTTCCTTTTTCTGTTCAGAAGAGAACTGAGCCTTTAAATCTCCTCTGTAAAAGCTTTATAAGGCATAACTAGTCCTCACTTTACATGAGCTCACAAAAATAGTTCACTGACCATTACTAAATGTTTTATAACTACCTGAATTAACCATGAAATACAGTAGAAATACGTGTTAATAAAGCATTTATTCACACACTGAGTAACTATAACTACATGTCTAAATAATATGTATAAATGTACATTTAAATAATTTATTAATCATTTACTTACCTTTCTGAATTATCTTATGAACCACTAACAACTCTAAATAACTGGATTGTAAATTATGTTATAGTTAATTTAGAAATGATAAATTGTTCATGAAAAAAGTATGAATATACAATTATTAAACACATTATAGATATGTTTATAAATCAACAATAAAACATTTATAGCTGTATTTATAAACTGCTTAAAGGAGAACTCTGGTCAATTTTAACATTGAGCTCATTTTGTTGTAAATTTGGAGTGCTGTCAATAGAGAGAACAACGACAAAAATCGGTGTTGCCTACACCGTGTTATCCTCTTTTTAAAATTTGCACCCTGTTGACTTCAATGGGGCAAGTGTTAAACCTGCTTTTACCCTCTTAATATCCTTGATGTGTCATTACAAGTGCCCAGCCATTGTGAGTGATTCCTTCAGAGAGAACACGGGTGAATCTGACTGCAGTAGATGTGAAAGATATGGATAAAAATGATGTTATTTCAGCCAGCGCTCATACCTGTATTTACATCCTGTTTTCGGTCGAAGGCCACAGTAGTCGATTGTCGAGTTCACGCGCGTGATCATAGGTAACTAAACCTATGCGCGTGAACTCGACAATCGATTACTATGGCCTTACATACATACACATCTTCGGTGCTTGGGCCACAATTACAATAGGGTTTCAGCATTTCATTCTTTAACCCCTAAAAATACATTGAACAGTGATAGATAGTGTTATTTTGGATTAACAAATATGCACAACACCACTCACCCCAGTTTCTCCAGTTTACATTGAGGATGTTCCAGTAGATCTGAAAGCTGCATCACTCCTGAATCTGTGATGTTATTCTCACTCAGGTCCAGCTCTCTCAGGTGAGATGGGTTTGATCTCAGAGCTGAACTCAGAACAGCACAACCTCTGCCACTGATATCACAAGATCTCAACCTGTGAGTGCGAGAAATAAACATATGAAGTCAGAATACAATGAGAACCAGTTAATTATTAAAAACAATTGTTGAAAGGTATTTTAGAGACATAAGTTCACAAGTATGAAATGGTCAATTTCAGACCAATGCATTTGAAGAAACTAAAAAACAGCTGTTTCAAACATTAGTAATAATTTGTTACGTATTTGTTCTGAGTTTTCGGATTTGAATGGTAAGGTGTTTTGACTGTAAATAAATATATTATATATATATATATATATATTCCACTTTTTACTCTGTTGTTTTTCACAGCAATATATAAACAACAAAATTATTCCTTGTGAAACATTCATGACCAAAAACAACACCACTCACCCCAGTTTCTCCAGTTTACACTGAGGATTTTCCAGTAGACCTGAAAGCTGTTTAATTTCTGATTCTGTAATGATGTTCTCACTCAGGTCCAGCTCTCTCAGATGAGACGGGTTTGATCTCAGAGCTGAACTCAGATCAGCACAACCTCCATCACTGATATAACAAGATCTCAACCTGTGAGTGTGAAGAAAACACATTAAATACAAATGTCTACAAAAGTATAAAAGACAAATTACTTGTTAATAAGAACTCAGATCAGCACAAGCTTTGACACCAATTCCACACTGATATATCCTGCATTCAGGTGTTAACAAAAATGTATTCCCCGCACCCCTAAATACAGTTGGGAGAACAAGTATTTGATACACTGCCGATTTTGCAGGTTTTCCCACTTACAAAGCATGTAGAGGTCTGTAATGTTTATCATAGGTACTCTTCAACTGTGAGTGACGGAATCTAAAACAAAAATCCAGAAAATCACATTTTATGATTTTTAAATAATTAATTTGCATTTTGTTGCATGACATAAGTATTTGATACATCAGAAAAGCAGAAGTTAATATTTGGTACAGAAACCTTTGTTTGCAATCACAGAGATCATATGTTTCCTGTAGTTCTTGACCAGGTTTGCACACACTGCAGGGATTCTGGCCCACTCCTCCATACAGACCTTCTCCAGATCCTTCAGGTTTCGGGGCTGTCACTGGGCAATACGGACTTTCAGCTCCCTCCAAAGATCTTCTATTGGGTTCAGGTCTGGAGACTGGCTAGGCCACTCCAGGACCTTGAGATGCTTCTTACGGAGCCACTCCTTAGTTGCCCTGGCTGTGTGTTTGACTGTGGTCCCAGCTCTCTTCAGGTCATTGACCTGCCGTGTAGTTCTGGGCTGATCCCTCACCTTCCTCATGATCATTGATGCCCCACGAGGTGAGATCTTGCATGGTGCCCCAGACCGAGGGAGATTGACCGTCATCTTGAACTTCTTCCATTTTCTAATAATTGTGCCAACAGTTGTTGCCTTCTCACTAAGCTGCTTGCCTATTGTCCTGTAGCGCATCCCCGCCTTGTGCATGTCTACAATTGTATCCCTGATGTCCTTACACAGCTCTCTGGTCTTGGCCATTGTGGAGAGGTTGGAGTCTGTTTGATTGAGTGTGTGGACAGGTGTCTTTTATACAGGTAACGAGTTCAAACAGGTGCAGTTAATACAGGTAATGAGTGGAGAACAGGAGGGCTTCTTAAAGAAAAACTAACAGGTCTGTGAGAGCCGGATTCTTACTGGTTGGTAGGTTATCAAATACTTATGTCATGCAATAAAATGCAGATTAATTGTGTGCAATCCAGTGATTTTCTGGATTTTTGTTTTAGATTCCGTCTCTCACAGTTGAGTGTACCTATGATAAAAATTACAGACCTCTACATGTTTGCAAGTGGGAAAACCTGCAAAATCGGCAGTGTATCAAATACTTGTTCTCCCCACTGTAGGTATCCCTATACAGGGCTGGAAATAAATGAGTTTTGCGGAGGGACGGCGTTCCGGGAACGGTTGCATGTATTCCGGTGTTTTGTGAATGGCCGGAATACATGCAACCAATGCTTTTCTATTGTCTCCATCAACTCTTCCTTACAGAACCTTCGACTGACAAGAGTTACACCAGCTCAGTCACTAGGTGCTGACTTTTCAGCTGAAAATCTGAACGGATACCAAATGCTTATTATATGCTGTCCATATGGCTGATAGAACTAAATAAGAGCAATGTTTAAACACTGAATTAAAAATGTTCCTGCTGGGCTACAGTATATAATCAAGCAATTTCAAACATTTTACAAGGAAAGTTATTATTGAAATAACAAGGAAAGTTATTATTTTATGCATTACACAGCTCATATGTATTTACTCACTCATGTTCTCCAGATGTTTTGACGGCTGGTTGAAGCTTCAGTTCCTCTGATTGATGATATTTAATCTCATCCAGCTTCTCTTCTGGGTTCAGCAACACACTCATCAGGGCTGAAGACTCATCAGAAGAGAGTCTGAGTCCAGATTTCAGATGTGTCTTTATCTGCTGGATTAGATAACGGTCATCCAGCTCTTTCAAACAGTCGAACAGGAGACTGCATTCGACTGCATTTTCTGAAGAGGAATTCATGATCATTGTTTTGATGTGTTGAATTATTTCTTGACTGGATGAAGAGCTTCTTCTCTGTGTCAGGAGGTCAGACTCCAGTCTGAAACCCAGCAAGAAGCAGAAGAAGAGATCCATCTGTTTTTGTAAAGCGATGTTCATCACTTTCTGGAGTGAATCGTAGTCTGTGAAGCTCTTCTCTCCGAGCTCAAGCTTCAGACTGGAGAGATCCCTGAGCTGGAGTGGGTTTCCTCCATTAATGACATCAGCCGCATACAAAGCTGCCAGAAACTCCTGTGTTCTGTGATTCATGAAACAGAAGGACTTTCTTTTTTCATCTATCACTTTTATGATTGATGAGCTTGCTTTAACACGTCCAGCTCCTGATGTTAACAACACTTCAACATTACTCTCCATGAGCACTCAAAGCTAATGATGTGCTCGGCTGTGATCCATTACTATAAAATAAATAAATAATTCAAAGAAAACAGAGAAAATTAAACACAATACCTCTTTAAAATAAAGCTGTAGCTCGTGATTAAAACATACAGAGCCACACGTGACATAAGGAAAATATGTATATCAACAAATAGTTCCCACTACTTAATAGTGCGTCAGCTCGTTTTACTAATTCATGCCCTCGACTTATGTGAAATCGTGCGCACGATATAATAATTCGTTTGATTTAGTAAAAGGAGGGAACAAATTATCATATCATGTGCACAATGTACTTCAAACTAAAACGAGGGAATGATTATTGAGGCCACGATATCTATATTTGTGTCCGCATGTCGTGCGCGGCTGGACTGAGCTGCTAAAACACCAGGAGACTAACGAGACTGAGAGAGAGGAGGGCATTAGAGACGCGAGCAGAGAGTCCTCAGGTACGTATGGAAGCTTGTTTCTGCCACTGAATAAAAAATAACAACGATAATCGGAAATTTTCTCACAACTGCGCGTTTATATCTTACAAGATTTTTTCTCAGAATTGCGTTTACATTTTGCAATTTTGACTTTGTCTCGCAATCCTGTTATCTTGCTTTCAACACAGAATCAAGGTAATTGTGACTTTTTATCTCGCAATTGCAAATCACGTTTTATATCTTATGAGATAAAAAGTTGCAATTACCTTTTTTTTAACTCCATGGTGGAACAAGCTTTCACAGGCATGACATTCGTTCGCACAGTGATAAATGTAGCGCTCGCATGATGTGTGTATAATGCCAGAGAATGAGTGGAATCCCTCTGTCACATTAGGAGCTGCGCTTCTTCCTCTCGCCAGCAGGAGGCGCTGTGGCCGATCGCTAACATGCTAACACACACGCCAGCTCTCCCACTCCTCCTTCTCCTCCACTCCTCCTCCCCGCGAGCTCCAGTAGCGGTGGCACGCCAGCTCCATCAGCTCCACCCCCCCCGTGACCCTCTGCTGACCCAGGAAGAAGACCACCATGAGCAGGAAGTAGATGCGTACGGGAACCCAGAGCCACAGGCTGAGGCAGGAGGCGCTGATGATGCCGGTCCAGAACACCAGCGAGCCGGCTTTGATGAGGGACACCCTGAGCTGGCTCTTACAGGGCGGCACGCGGGCCTCTGGCTCGTCGAAGCGGCGCGGGTGGGCCCGGTAGAACTCGCTGAGCCGGTTCTCCTTCTCCCGCCAGCGCTCCTGACACCACAGCTGGAGGTCCGGTGAACATCTGGGCAGAACCGACACAGCGTAGCGGCGCACGTGGAAGTGGATCTCGCGGGGGAACAGGCCCAGGACCAGGTGCCGCTCCGTCTGAGGGATGTTCTGCGGATACGCCACCGTTATATCGTGGACCGCGTCCAGGTTATCTCCTGCCAGGGGAAATAATCTAATCAGAGTTGTGTGGAACTCATTACAAGTAACTTGAGTTATGTAATCAGATTACTTTTCAAAGTAACTAGTAAAGTAACGCATTACTTTTTCAATTTACAACAAAATATCTAAGTTGCTTTTTCAAATACGTAACACTCGTTACTTTTTCACATTTATTGACTGACAGCTCTCCTGTGCTCATGTTGAGGGAAATAAAATGAGGAGGTGTGTGTGTGTGTGTGTGTGTAAACATGATGGTTATTGTAGTTCTAGACTAAACGTGAACATGCATTTACGAAAACATTAAGTGTTCCTCAAAATGAATAAAAACAGTAAAATGCAATCTCAGAATTGTACCCAAAATGTATAATTAACTATATTAAATTACACAAATATACTTTATGAAGTTAATCTCACTTTATTAACCAATGTCTTTGCTGCTGACCTTCAATTATCTAATTCAACCATACTAATAAGCAAAAATGACTTTAGATTAGATTTGGAAATAAGAGTGTGAAAACTTCTCCAGTCTCCTATTGATCTTTAATCCAGAATAGCTGAAAGGTTTGTTTGAGCCCCTACTGTACACTACTGTACTCTACTGTTCTCTACCTTTACTGTACTCTACCTCTGCTGTACTGTACCTCTAGTGTACACCACTGTACTCTACCTCTGTTGTACTGTACCTCTACTGTACACTACCGCTACTGTGCTCTACTGTACTCTACCTCTGCTGTACTCTACCTCTACTGTGCTCTACCTCTACTGTACTCTACTGTACACTACATCTACTGCACTCTACCTCTACTGTACTCTACTGTACACTACCTCTACTGTACTCTACCTCAACTGTACTCTACCTCTACTGTGCTCTACCTCTACTGTGCTCTACTGTGCTCTACTGTACTCTACCTCTACTGTACTGTACCTCTACTGTACACTACTGTACTCTACCTCTACAGTACCTCTAGTGTACACCACTGTACTCTACCTCTGCTGTACAGTACCTCTCCTGTACACTACTGTAGTCGACCTCTGTTGTACTGTACCTCTACTGTACACTACTGTACTCTAACTCTACCTGTACTGTACACTACTGTACTCTAACTCTACCTCTTCTGTACTCTACCTCTACTGTACACTACTGCCCTCTACTGCTACTGTGCTCTACTGTACTCTGCGTCGGCTGTACTGTACCTCTACTGTACACGAATGTACTGTACCTCTACTGTACTCTACAGTACACTGCTTTACTGTACATCTACTGTACTCCACCTCTATTGTACACCGATGTACTGTTCCTCCACTGCACTCCACCTCTACTGTACACTACTGTACCCTACCTCTACTGTACACTACTGTACTCCACCTCTACTGTACGCTGCTGTACTGTACCTCTACTGTACTCCACCACTATATCTCTACTGTTCTCCACCGCTACTGTACACCACTACTATACCTCTACTGTACTCCGCCTCTACTGTACTCTACTGTACTCTTCCTCTACTGTACACTGCTGTTCTGTGCCTCTACTGTACACTGCTGTATGTCCTCTACTGTACTCCACCTCTGCCGCACACTGCTGTACTCTACTGTACTCCGCATCTACTATATCTCTACTGTACTCCACCTCTACTGTACACCACCGCTTTACATCTACTGTACACTACCTCTACTGTACTGTACCGCTACTATACTCTACCGCTACTGTGCTCTGCTGTATTCTACCTCTACTGTACTCCACCTCTACTATATCTCTACTGTACTCCACCTCTACTGCACACCACCACTTTACATCTACTGTACACTACCTCTACTGTACTGTACCGCTACTGTACTCTACCGCTACTGTGCGCTACTGTACTCCACCTCTACTGTACACTACTGTACCCCACCTCTACTGTACTCCGCCTCTACTGTACTGTTCTCCACCGCTACTGTACACCACTACTATACCTCTACTGTACTCCAGCTCTACTATATCTCTACTGTACGCCACCTCTACTGTACACCACCACTTTACATCTACTGTACACTACCTCTACTGTACTCTACCGCTACTGTGCTCTACTGTACGCCACCTCTACTGTACACTACTGTACTCTACTGTACTCTACCTCTATCAGTTATGATGGACACTGACCCACAATGTGATGAAAACAGCAAATCTAAGTTTGATAAAAACTAACGTTTCTACAGAATGCTGTTTTTGCAGTAAGGAAGCCCCTAGAATTATATTTAGAACATGTGTGTATATATGATGACCTCTGACCTTTCCGCAGCGTGTCCACGATGAAGGTGAAGCCGGTGGTGCGAGGATGAAGAACGTACTCGTACTTCGGAAGACCGTTTTTCTCAGCAAACTCGTCACTCCTGGCGCGAGTGTTTTCTGCACTGAACAATGAAGAGCCGAAGATGAATCCAGGATCATAAACTTCAGTAATCACATGATCTGAGTCACATGCTCTGAGTCACATGCTCTGAGTCACATGCTCTGAGTCACATGCTCTGAGTCACATGATCTGAGTCACATGATCTGAGTCACATATAGAGTTAAACATCCTCTCTGGATTCACATCATTCCTGCACAAGGCTAAAGCATTACAGAGACATATAGAGATTACAGCCGTTTCATCTCTGCAAATATGCTTTCCTTACTCAGTATTTTTGTCTTGTTTCCAGTCCAAATATCTTCATAAATAAAAATGAATAAAAATTCATAAATCAAGATTTTTTACTACAGTAGTAGCCTAAATGCCATAAGATATTATGTCTTGTTTTCTGGGGGAATTGATCAAAATTAAGTGAGTTGATGCTTAAAAACAGCAAAATTATCTGTTTCAGATCAAGGCTGTTCTTCTGAACTTTATATTCATCAAAGAATCCTGAAAGAAAATCGTACACAACTGTGTTCAACACTGATAATAATCCTAAATGTTTCTTGATCATCAAATCATCATATTAGAGTGATTTGTGAAGGATCATGTGACACTGAAGACTGGAGTAATGATGCTGAAAATTCAGCTTTGATCACAGGAATAAATTACACTTTACTATATATTCACATAGAAAACAGATGATTTACATTATAATAATATTTCACAGGGCTCGAAATTAACTTTTTTACTTGGTAGCACTGGTGCTCCCAACTTCAAAAAGTTAGGAGCACCAGCAAAAATTTAGGAGCACCCACCTAAAATTAAGGAGCACCACAACTACAAATTATATATTAACAGATTTTATTTCGTCCTGTGGCCAAGATTTGAAATTTGGTCTTCTGGCTCTATATCATCTCACCCCGATGATATTGGCACATGATTTGACACACACACACACTCTATAGCAACCTGGACCATAAACTGTAAAAAATCTGTGACGGCCGTCGCCATCTTGTTTGCGCGTCACTCCCGGATAAACGAAAATCTGCAGCGAGGCGGATTAGCTGAGGTGACGTGACGCTAACGCTAGCAGACAAACGGCTAGTATTGACATCAGCGGCAATCCACCTGTCACTCAAGTGGCCACGCCCTTAATTATGCAGAACTTTAAGGCTTAATTTAAACGGTTATAAAAATATTCACCCCCTCACGGTCGTCATGAAGAGCAACATTAGCGATATAGACCAAAACCACTTTTTGTACCAGACTGTGAACATGTTTATTTCTGCTGTAATGTTGGGCATTTTAACATGGGGGATTATGGGATTAACTCTCTTCTGTCTCTAGTGGCCAGTGGATGCTGCAGTTTAATCACTTCAGTGTTGAGTCAGGAGAGAGATCGGAAGGTTGCCGCTTGCTCAAACTCATCTCTGATCACCATAATGACATATTTAAACGTTTTTCCTTGAAAAGAATTTCTTCATGCCTTAAAATATCTTGACTGTAACTCGACACCCTCGCCTCATTTATGCCCCTCGGTGCGTCCCAATCCGCACACTATCTGTCCTAAATGGGATTCGAAAATAGAATTAGTACGTCCCAAATCGTAGTATGTTGAAATGAGTATTCCAAAGACACCCGTGAAGTGCAGATCCGTAAACACGCTAACGGCTAATATTACCCACAAACCACTGTGCGCTGTGGACGAGAGGATTTGATTAGAACTACAAACACGAGTAAAAAGTGTTAAAAAACTACAGACATGGAGGACGCGCGAGTCCGGCGGTTATGCAGAGAGGGTTAGATAAAGGGGTTTGAGTGATTCATTATCAGTATCTAACCTGACCACAAGATATTTATTCAATGTTGTCCACATTATATTTCATCTGTGATTTTCAGTAAAGATACGTTTAGCCATTAGCTTTTAAATGCATCATTATATTCAAATATATTCAAATATTCATTATATTCAAATATTCGCATGACAGACCCACCACTGCAGATCTACAGTCCACAACATCTCTCTAGCAAATCAAATTCCATTGAATGGAGGATTTTAACTGTGACGGGATGATTGACAGCTCAGTTTGGAGCATGCGTACTCTATTGCTACACACTCAAAAGTATGTACTTTTCTTCACAGAAAGAGTTTAAGGCGTAGTGTAAATGGGTGAGCTGGCACTCACCGAACCCGGGCACGGCCTTGAGCGCGGCCTTGAGGCAGATCTTCTCCAGACGCAGGTAACTGAAGCGCAGGAGACAACACCACAGGAACATCCAGTCCAGACGCGTGCGGTGGTTCATGATGATCACGCTGCGCTCGCCGGGAACGAACCCGTCACCCGTGATGACCACCTTCACCCCGAACACCAGCTCCAGCAGCGCCTGCACACACACACACACACACACACACGCACGCACGCACGCACACACACACGGGCACAGCCGCACACACACGCACACGCACACACGCGCACTCTGTGTTCACTCTAAAGGAATCACTCAATTGGCTGGGCACTTGTAATGGCACAAAGGATGTTAAGAGGCTAAAAGCAGGTTTAAAACTTGCCCCATTGAAGTCAACAGGGTGCAAATTTTAAAAAGAGGATAACACGGTGTAGGCAACACCGATTTTTGTCGTTGTTCTCTGTATTGACAGCACTCCAAATTTACAAAAAATTTGCTCAATGTTAAAATTGACCGGAGTTCTCCTTTAACCATTTGAAAAAGAAATTACTGGAAACTGTTAAAATTCACATAAAATATTCTAATGTGAATAAAAACTTCTGTGTGGTATGAATCAATATTTCATTGATGGGAACAAATGTATTCTCATAAATTTGCATTTGTTACAATTTTATCAGGTGTTTCAAGTTGCCCTGCCAACCTTACGTTTTGATCCCACAGCTGTTCACGACTACTACCTAGGTGTGTCCATTTCTAATTTGCATAACAGAGCTGACGGAAAAGCTCTCCAATTAGAGATTTTTATGCCAATTTTTTTCAAATGCGTTTAAAAACAATTTTTTTAATTGGATGGAAACCTGTCTATTGACATCAATGCATAAAATATATCATAGAGCCTAACAATACTTGACAAAAAGGTCATGAGAATGATGGATCTATTTTCTTTATTAGTGTGTAAACAGTTTAAACATACCTTTGTATAAATTCAAGAGTCCCTGAGGCGTCTTTAGGGTACTGCATGTTAAACACGTAGTAAGCAGCGAAGGTTGCAGCTACTCCATTTAAAAGACTGTTGTGTGGCCCCATCACAATAGTTCCTTCCATGGACATCATCCATTTGTCTGCGCTTAGTGTCTCTCCTGAAATGCATTAACACAATATGATAACTAAAAGAGCACTGGAAATCACACTACATAAACACACACACACACACGAGTTGCAGTGTTGGCATGACAGGCGAATGGTTTCTGCTAATTTAGACTAGGTTTTGTATGGATGCAATTGGCTCATGTTGAGTTACAATCTTTCCTTTCTTTGACAAATATATCCATGTAACAACTATTGACAGGGCTTAAAGCAAGGAAAC
>FLSR01004881.1:2102449-2120648 GCA_900092035.1 Leuciscus waleckii | reverse complement strand
GCAAGTGTGTTCGAAGAACCGAGTTAGCCAGATCATGATTAGCACGATGATATCATCTTGGATGTGTCATTTGATCTCGGATGTAATAAGCAACGTACGAAGACCGAGCCCCAGATGCTCCACGGATGATGCCCCTGCTGACTTCAACATTCACATGAATCTCTGTACATGAACATGGTAAAGTGAAAAATCAAACACCTTGGAAATTACAGGTATTTACTATGTTTCAGGAATGGCACATAGGTGGGTGACTGTTCAAGCCTCTGTCTTTAGATCAGTGTGTTAAATAATGTGCTTTTTTTGTCATTTGTTGTGTATCTTTGGATTATGTTGTGTTGTAAATAAATCTAAACAATCTAAAAGCCATTCTTTTTTAAATCTCCTCATTCTTTGTGCAAGGTTCCTCAGAATGATAGGGCCTGATGTGTCAGGACTCTGGTTTGATCTTCAGCCTTTCTGCTGTGTTTGTCTTGTGTCTTGATTGTCAGTTCACCTCGCTCTACCATCACAGCTGAATCCCATCCTAATCAGTGCTCTCACTCTCATTACTCACACACCTGTTTCCCATTTTCTGCACTGATTTTCTCCACTATTTATGCTTCTCTCTTTCTTTGGTTCTCTGTCAGTGTGTCTTGGTTTCCGTCCGCTTCTTTTTTTTTTTTTTTTAAATTTTTTTTTTTTAAAAAAAAACTCTTTAAAAATTGATTTGTTTTTATGAACAAAAAGCTCTTACAAGATGCTAATGGTGTGTAGGAAGGATCCACAGTTTGATACATTGAAAGTCGTATTTTACAAAAGGAATATACACAAATGTATAACCTTACAGTCACACCTTACAAGGAGGATGATTTTCAATTTTGAACATCAGAAGAAAAAAAGAAAACTAAGTAAATAAAATCAATACAAAACACAAACTTTTCCCATCCACCCTCTTCCTTGTATGGTTCTCAGTTTCCTTTCATTTATATATCTAAACAGTCTATATACAGTTTAGAACAACAAATGCATCAATGAGGAAGTTATAGAAGATAAACCTGCAGAGGGCTAATTTGAAGCCGGTCCAGGAGGGCTCATACTAGCATGGTCAGCCAAGTCCAGAGAAGGCAGGATGTCTATGAAGGGGCCCCAGATTTCTCTAAAGGCTGCATGCTTCCCTCTCACATTATATAATATCTTTTCGGGTGTGCAGTAAGACACAAGCTCATTAATCCAATGTCTTATTGATGGTGAATTTTCAGATTTCCAGTTGATCAGAATACATTTTTTTACTGCAGTGCTCGCAAATAAGATAAAGTATTTCTTGTAGTAGTTTGCATTAATAGAGCTTGTGTCCCCCAGGATCCATAGTTTTGGGTCCTGTTCAATTTGACTTCCTATTACCCTTGAGGTTAATTCAATGACATGTTTCCAAAATTCTTCTATCATTGGGCAACTCCATAGCATATGTATAAGATCACCATCGGTCACTTTACGTCTCTGACATTTGGAGGAGATGTTGATGTCAATTTTATGTAACCTGTAGGGGGTGTAGTATGTCCTATGGAATATATTAAATTGAATTTGCCTGTGTTTTGTGGAGGTTAGCACAGTCTGTGCTTGTTCCAATAGATGACGCCAATCTGCCTCCTCATAAATACAGTCTAGGTCTTTTTCCCATTTCCCTTTTGTAGATGTTTTATCATAAACCGGTAACTTTCCATTGATGATACCATATATAGAAGATATTATTCCTTTTGTTGATCCGTATAATTTGTTACATAGGTGGGTTTCAAGAAGAGTTTCTTTTGGGATATATGGGAATGTTTCTTTGGATTTCTCCTTAACCCAGTCTCTAATTTGTAGGAATTTGAAGAAACTATCTTTGGAAAGGTTGAATTTTTCATTTAGTTGTTGGAAGTTAGCAAATGTATCATCAATGTATAAGTCAGCAACTGTTTGGATTTCTCTTCCCTCCACCCCGCAACACTGAGTCGGCTATGTGGTGTGAGAGGTTGGGATTACCCCACAAAGGTGCCCTTCTAAGAAAATAAATATTTGTGTCGAGAAGTGAGTGAGATTCTTGCCAAGCAGCGAATGTGTTCAGTATTATTGAAAGTTTGGCTAAACATTTTTTTGTGCCTATGAATGGAATATCCTTTAAAGGCATAGACTTCATCTCATGTTGTTCTATTGGGACCCATCTAACCTCACTGTTCTCTGCATGCAGCCAGACCCAAATCGATCTGTACTGAGAAGCAAGATAATAATTCCTAAAATTTGGTAAGTTGAGCCCTCCCCTTGAGCATGGAGCCTGTAGAGAAATGAGTTTGACCCTAGGGTTTTTTCTTTGCCATATAAAAGGAGTTAAAATTTTGTTAAGCTCTTTGAAGAAACTCTTGGGAACATTCATCAGGAGACATTGAAATAGATAAATAAACTTTGGCAAAATGCTAATTTTGATAGTATTAATTCTGCCTATGAGAGACAGTGGAAGATCAATCCATCTTTGAAGGTTAATTTTGGTTTTTTCCAATAGTTTTATATAGGTCTGTTTAAATATATGCTCATCCGATTTACCAATTTGTATACCCAAATATTTGAAACCAATATTGCACCATTTTAATGGGTCAGTGAGAGCTCTAATATTATTGTCCTGTATATTTAGTGGTAAGCTCTTGCTTTTAGTGTAATTTAATGTATATCCTGAAACTGCACTATATTCTTTAAGGCATTTTAATAAAGGGGGGACTGATGTTTGTGGATCAATTATATATAATAGGAGATCATCTGCATATAGAGAAAGTTTGTTCATTTGTGCCAAATTTAAGTCCTGCTATGGAGGTGTTAGAGCGGATGGCGATGGCTAATGGTTCAACTGCAAGTGCAAAGAGCAGGGGGGAGCTTGGACAGCCTTGTCTGCACCCTCTGGATAATGAGAAAGTGTTAGATAGAATGTCATTTGTTAAAATATTAGCTTTTGGGGCGTTAAAAGTGTTTAACATATTTAGTGAATTTCTCTCCAAATCCCATAGCCTCTAGAGTCCGAAATAGAAAGCTTGGTTCAATCCTGTCAAATGCTTTGTTTGCATCCATAGACATTATTAGCATAGGATTTTGATTTTTTTGAGCTGTGTTCAGTATGTGAAGCAGTCGCCGCACATTGTCTGCTCCATACCTGTTTTTAATGAAACCTGTTTGGTCAGCGTGTATTATTTTTGGTATACCGTCTTCCAGTCTGAGAGCAATTAGTTTGGATAGTATCTTATAATCTGCATTTAAGAGGCTGAGGGGTCTGTATGAGTCACATTTCTGTTTGTCCTTGCCCGGTTTTGGAAGTAGTGTGATTGTTGCGATTTCCAATGAGTCTGGTAATTTTTTATTTTCTAGAGCTTCTTTAATCATGTTCGCAAGTGGAGTTAATAATTTTTTTGAAAAGGCCTTATAATACTCGACAGGGAAGCCGTCTGGCCCGGGAGTCTTGTTATTTTGTAAAGAATTAATGGCTTGGAGTACCTCTGTTTCTGATATATCTGCATCAAGCAGATCTCTATCCTCATCTTGCAATTTGAATTCTTGGATGGTGAATTATCAAGGAGTCTGCCGTCCTCTGTTAATATTGAGTGTATAAATTTATCACATGCTTCCTTTTTAATTTGCCAAGCCAAGAGTTTACTTGTTTTGTTCCCAAATTCATAATAGTGATATCTAGTTCTGGCCATAGCTGCTTCCTCTTTGCTGGTACATAGATTATTATATTGCATCCTTGTTTTTGTTAGTGTGTTAAGGTATTCTTCCTTTTTGGTGGCAATGTATTCCTGTTCCTGCTTTTTAATATCTCTTTCCAATTTGGTTAGTCTCTCTCTAATTCGTTTTACCTTGTGGCACTGTATGATAAAATTTGACCTCTCATATAGGCTTTAAGGGCTTCCCAAATGTTGGCATGTGAAGAAGAATTTGAATTGGCATCAAGAAATATTTCAATATTGGTAGTCATATATGAAACAAACTCAGGTCTTTCACATGTAATTTTTAAATCTCCACCTGCGAGTTGTGGGCTGTGGAGTATCAACCAACAAGGAGAGTTTGATGGGATTATGATCTGAGAAGGTAGCTGCTAGATAGGAGCATTCTATCACTGTGGCTATCATACCTAGTGGCACCAGGAACATGTCAATTCTAGAGTGTGTATTATGCATAGGTGAAAAGAAAGAGAAATCCTTCTGGTTTGGATAAAGATTTCGCCACACGTCAATTATGCCTATGTCTTTCATACCTTGGTTTAGTGCTGTTGCCACCTTTGATAGTGAAGATGTTTTGGGTGATGATCGATCCAAAAGAGGGTTTAAGACCAAGTTAAAGTCTCCACCCACAACACATTGACCCCCAAACTGTGGCCAGTTTCATAATCAGATTGTTAAAGAACAACGGGTCATCATAATTGGGCCCATATATATTCACTAAGGATATCTTGTTCCTATTTATTTCGCAATCTACAAGCAAAAATCTGCCGTTTTTATCCTTTTCGATTGAATTTAATTTAAAGTTCAGGTGTTTATTAATGAGCAAGGCAACACCTCTTGCTTTTGATGAGTAGGAAGAATAGAAAACATTACCCACCCAGTCTCTGCGCAGTTTTAAATGCTCAGAGTCAGTGAGGTGGCTCTCTTGGATAAAGGCAATGTCTACATTTTGCCTCTTTAAATATGTCAACATTTTCTTCCTCTTAATTGGTGAGTTGACCCCTCTTATATTTCAAGATATACATGTTAATTTACCCATGATATAAGTTCTTCATATAAATGTCTCAGAAGGATAAGTATCATTCTATTCGGCTCTAAGGATGTCTGACTACATTCCTGCATTGAGTTTAGAGGTAGTGAAATAACGAACAAGGATATAATGATAAGACTGAATCTGAACCTGAGAGTAATCTGGATATGTGTGTAAGTAGAATTTCGAGTTTTAGTGAGAAACCATACGTAACCCCAAAACATTAAAGTAAAAACCTGCCTGGTAAAACCCCTGTAACAAAAAACATTGGTAGGTAACTCTCTTAAACAACAGAGGTGGCTCCAGCAACTGCTGATAATTAAAAACTAGCCACTAATAACAGTTTGTATATGGGAAAGTTTGCAATTTTACAATATTAGAGATAAGGCAAAAAATATATAAGGGATAGAGAAGTTGGTTAAATGAAGTGTGATCCCATTCTACCATTGTAGTGTAGACCATAACATCATGTTCATTAGCCTGCGCGCAAGGTCTCCAGTTTATCATCAGCCATGGTCCCAGTTATTTTGAACATTTGAAGATAACAGCTATCATGTTGTAGCTTGAATCACAGCCCTTCTCATCAGTGCCTATAACGGTGTACTATGTAGGCTACTGCAGACACTTTAGTTAGCTTTATGCTACTCACTTGGGAGATCTTTCAAAAAGCGTTGCACTTCGGCTGGAGTGGCGAAAAACTTGACTGTTCCCTGATGTTTGATGCGAAGTTGGGCTGGGTAGATCAGCGCATATTCCATCTCCTTCTCTCGCAGTATTTTCTTCACATCACGAAACTCGTCTCTCCTACGCTGCAGTTCTGCGCTGTAATCTGGGTAGAACGATATCCTTTTGTTCTCGTATGTCATCTCTCCTTTACTTCTGGCCAGTCGAAGGGCTTTTTCTTTGTCTCTGAAGTTCAGGAATTTGGCGATAAGGGGCCACGGTCTGTCAGATTTCTTCGCGATGCGGTGTGCTCTTTCCAGGGTGACAGGTGAGGTGAAGTTATCCTCACCCAGGATTTGCGGTATAAACTTTTCCAAAAATCCTACAGTATCACGACCCTCTGCTTGTTCCAGCACATTTATTATCCTGATGTTAGACCTCCTGCTGCGGTTTTCTAAGTCGTCAGTTTTGTCTTTGAGATGCGTTATCAGTTTCTCCATTTCGCCAACACGGTCAATATGCTTTGTGAGGTCGTCTTTAGTTTCTTGTATAGCGTCGAGAAGTTTGCTGAAAGATGTTTCCTTTTCCCTGTCCGCCATATTTCTTGTGGTTACAGCGTGCAGTGTCCGGAATTTGAGTTGTAGTTTTCTTTCGCTTTTTATGCCGAAAATTGTAGCTTGCCATACAAAAGTGTTCTTAATGGCTTTGCCTCTTGCAAAGAAAAATGAAACAAAAGCACGCACATCAGTCTCAAAAGGGTGCTCGACTAAAAAACCAACAAGTAAAAAATATATAAAGTCGGCAACACCTAAGCTCCAAAATTATCAAAAATATTTATTTTCAAGACAGCTATCGCATAGCGTATGTTACGTTTCGAGCACACAGGCTCTTCATTCAGACCTTCATCAGGCTCTTCTGATTGACCAATCAGAATTAAGTATTCCACAGAGCCATGTAATAATGCAATTTAATGCTCATGCATCTCCCCTGCTGCCGTAGCAGTTTCAAATGATAAAACTAGTATGTTCGCACATTTTCTTACTTGCAGATCAACACATTGTAAGTGTCTGCATAATCTTCCTTATTGACCAATGCTAGCTACAATTCATAATGATGTCAGAGAGCTGTGACCTATTTAAGCCTTATCTGTTTGTCTAGTACATATACAGTATATACCCCCCTCCCCCATATTCTAAACAGAAGGAAGGAGTATATAAAATTGCAAAATAAACATTCGTCAATCAGTACTTTTAGCTTTTAATACAAGTACATTAAAAATTAGTTACTTCTGTACTTTTTCTCGAGTAAAATTGAAAAGGAGTACTTAACACTTTTACTGGAGTAATATTTTATTAGGGTATCTACTTTTTTTACTCAAGTACTTGATTTGTGTACTTCATCGACCGCTACACTCAGAGTATTAGTAGACTGCTAGGTTAAGTGTTCGGGTGAGTAGAATAACATGACATAGCTGCTAGAAAAGTTACTTGTAGTCAGTAGAACATCTGTTGGGGAAGCATCGAAATAAAGTGTGAGCAGATATTAAGCAGACAGTCTTCCAGTATTCTAATGACTGGTAGTTCACATGTAGTTGCAAAGTTACTTCTGCTCGAAACGTAACATACGCTATGCGATAGCTGTCTTGAAAAAATATTTTTGATAATTTTGGAGCTTAGGTGTTGCCGACTTTATATATTTTGCCTCTTGCAAACAAATTAAAGTGATGAGAGGTTAAATCAGGATAAAGGCAGATGCCAGGTACCACCACCGAGAGCTCACGAACACACGTCTGCACTCCTCCGCTGCATCCGTTAACCCTCCACAAACAGCTTCATCCGATGCGTCCAGCTGCTACAGAAATACAAACGCATCCTTCCGTCCGCTTCTTTGCCCGAAAGTCTTGTTTTGGTTGTTTCTAAACCTTTAAAGCCTTGTCTGATTATTTAATCCTGTTTTGATGTTTGTTTTCCTAGTTCCTGTTCCCTATCTCGACTCAGCTTGCTCACCCGCCGCTTTTGACCCCGCCGCTTTCGTCCTGGACTATTGCCTTGGTTTCTTCCTTGAAACTGTTGGTCCGCTACTGGTTTTGACCCCAGCCTGTCAATTGGATTTCGCCTCTGTCTCGCCCTCTTACTTGGTGGCTCGGCTACCAATTATTTTATCTTTTGTATTGTTTTCTTTCTACCTTTTGGACAATAAATCCTATTCTCAATTGATCTGCTCTTGGGTTCCTGTTGTCCCTGCACCTCCCTAACAGATCGCCCCTGATAGGGCCATTATGGGAGGGTCTTTGTCTTTCTTAGGTGTGAAACACATCAATATTCATGATGATTCATGCCTCCTCGCATAAAGCTTTCTTACACAAAACATGTCTTACAAATTTAAAATCGATATATTGTTTTATCTGAATGAGCAGTCAGGTTGATTTTCACATAGTTTTGGAGCAAATATTCTATGATACAATTTTCAAAAGTCGTGTGAAGAAATAATCAGTATGGGTTTCATGACCTTATTTCAGTGACAATTATTAAATTTTTTTCACAAACCACGCATAAATGTCATTATCTCAAAACTACAAACTTTTACATACATGCTGCTGATATATTATTGTAGCAGAGTTTGTGCTGAATACAGTGTAATCAGACTTTATCCATGAAAATGTCACAATACAGAAATAAGCACAAATGTCAGAGCATGTCAGAACACCTCCAGGGCCAGAAAACACCTCAGACCCCAGAGGGTTATCTTGCAAGACAGCCTGATCCATTGAGCCTGCAACATCTGATGTCTGTCAGACAGAGTAAGACAGAGGTTTTTGAAATTCCTCAAATTCCTTGCACATCTCTTAAAATATCTATGCTTACTTTGGAAGCGCATAGTCCATAGTCTGATCAAAGGGCCAAATTTCAGGATCAGTGCTGGGTAATGACGTAAATAATGGTGCTTTGGTTTCAGGTTAGTTTCTGGGAATAGAGTTTTTCTCAACTCTAAATATTCTTGAATAAGAACATTAAGATATGCAACCTGAGGGACAGAGATTTTCTGAGCACATATCAAGTCCACAATGTCTTTCAGCAGCAGAGGCAATCACACATCATCTGTTCTATCTTTCACACTGTCACCAATTATGAGAGGCAACAGTCTTAAAACATCCAGTTCTGTATTGCGTTTCCTGAGAGTTTAGCTGCTTGAGTGTTGACCTCGCATGACCTCGCATGGCTCAGCAGAAGCATCAGAGGCACAGTATTAGAACTGTTTAATGCGCCGATTCAGGGTGGAGTATGTGAACCATGCTTTTTTTTTATGAAATACTTAAGATAAAGTGCAACATGATAAGACAAAACACCCTCAAAGATGTCATGTCCTAGACAAGGTGGCAAACCTGGCTGACACACATTAAAGTATTTTAGCGAATTGAATACTGACTTGAATTTTACTCCTTCCACTTGTGTATCTTCAGTCTGGATGCGATCTACAGCTGAATTGTAGCTGTTAATGGTGCGGGCTGGTCCACATAGATTAGGATCGTCACCCTGAAATTCAGATCGGGTTATTAGACAGTATCTACAGAAATGTTCTGCGTGGCTGAAATTTTCAGTGAAGCCACCAATGCAATGTGAACCTAGATTATCTCCAGCAATACAATGCAAGGTTCCTTTGACTACTGTTTCATCTGATACTGCAATCCCTCTCCTCCAATTCCTTTAAGTCTGCTAGTAAATCAGAGAACAACTTAGCATGCCCAAATGCTTTGAAATACTTTCTCTCTGCACAATAAAACAAGTGACATGTGATTTGTGTCAGACCGTAAGCAAATTAAGCAACAGATAAATAAACGGCTAACACTTTATGTCTCGTCTTTGCAGAGCCTAAAGAGTTAATGACTTCAAAGGCATCCTGGTATAGTACTAGCTTCAAACCTGATGGATTTTGGACATAAAAGTCATTGGATTTGAAAATCTGACCATCAAGATCAGTTAAAACATCTGATGGAGGCTCTGCAGAGTGCTCCTCTGACACACATTTCTGCCACATATCAGATTGTAAGAAGCATTTTAAAGTCTCTCTGACAGGCACGTAATAGGCAAACCTATCTATTCTGTTCTCATCTCTTCCTAAAAACCCTTTCTTAGGCTCCACATTAGGGCTGGGCGATATGGCCAAAAAATGTATCACGATAATTGTTTTATATCAGTCGATATCGATAATTATCACGATAAATGTCAAATCTTTATTTCTTTCAAGTTTAAAGGCAGATTTTTGCTCCTAGGTGAAAGTTGTAGAAACCAGAGCGTTAATTGTGGTTTTAAACTACTCTTTATTGTCAGAACATTTCATGACAAACACTTGCCAAACAGGAGAACATTTCTCAAACCTGAGGTAGAACATTCAAACATTTGTCATTTTTCCTAAACAAAATAAATATCATTATTGGAAAATTAATTTCTTAGTTTCTGCATGTGCTAATGGAGGATATTGTTTCAAGTCTTGAAACAGGTTTGTGTTGCCTGACTTTGATGGCACGTATCTTCAGCACAGTTTGCAGTGCAGCTGCAATATTAATATTACATGTTTTGTCTCGAAACGCAATATTTGACAGTGAGTTGACAGTAGTATTAGCTTGAGTTAGGATGCAGATTTACTATGTTATGTTCATTAACAAAAACAGTAACATCTGTAAAAAAAAATTATTAACGACCTCATTTTTATTGTAAAATGTAATATTCTTGACTGTTTGAGTTTTATTAAAATGAACCATTGGTCATCCAGTATCATGCATTTAGATCATGATAACCACAGATAAAACCAGGCATAGCCTACAGCACCTCACTATCATGGCAAAGTATAACTTTATGGTTTATATGGTATTTGTATGAAAAACAGTAGCCTAAATACATTATTAAATACTGTAATTATATTCCATTAGTCCTTTAATACATTGTCTACATCAGGGCTATTCAAATACATTTGCAGGGGGGCCAAACTAGGAAATTCAAAAATTTGTGAGGGCCGGACAGACAAATTGATATCAGCTAAAGGAATTTAAAATATACTAGCCTATATACTAAGGTACATAATATATGAAATAAAATAAGGTACATTATTCTTTTGGTTTCCTTTATTATTTCAACACATTCAACTTGTATTGATTAGGCCTACAACAAAGTGCAAAACTGCAAATACTGAGACATATACACAGCTTTTACCCTTAAAACAGTAAACATAAGTAATAGCTTATAGCTATATATATAAAAATCAAATAATCAAAATAAAGCTGTCATAAGTGCAAAACTGCAACTGCAGTTTCAAGTATCAAATTTTATTTGGGGAAATAACATTCAAATATATTCTTTCAGACAGTGAGTACACATTTTAAAACTAGAAAAAAACATTTCAAGTGTACAGTAAGTACAAATCTGCTAACTATGTGCTGTAAACATACTCTTGATGAAAAAACATACTCTTTTCCTCATTTAGTGTACCTTATTTATCAGTGAGAGTATGTGACTCAGTGGGAGAAGTGACAACGATTTGCTTTTGCCATTTTAACATAATCTGGCTCATATGTGGTAAGTGCAATTCTCAGGCACTGGGATAACTTCTCATTGCTCAGGCAGCAACGTGCCTTTGTTTTGATTGCATTCATATGAGAAAAGCTAGACTCGCATGTGTAGGTGGATCCAAACATTGTCAGTATCAGCACAGACACTTTCTTAATTGTGGGGTATTTAGCCTGGCTAATATGGTTACACCAAAAGTTGATTGGACCTTCAGACTGCAAGTGCAGTTTCAAAGCAAGTGAAGACTGGATATCAATCATTTCTAGCTGAAGAGCACTCTCATCAATGTTAGGCATGAGCTCTTTAACTTTTGCAATGAAGTTTGAGTCATGGTTTATTGAGAATGGATCGCGAGTAAACTGCATAACCTCCATTGGGAGACTAAAGCCCTGAAATCTGTCACTGAAGTTTTCAGTCAGCTTTGTCATGAATTCAATCATAGTTGGCATGACTTGTGCCCCTGGTGTACTGCTCAAAAATGTACGAAGGTGTGTAAAGTGCATCAACTTGTTTGTTGTTAGGTCAGACACAAATACATTCAGCTTTGTTTTGAAAGCACACAATCTCTCAACCAAATCCGCAATACATTTCTCTCGCCCCTGTAACTCTGCATTTAGTGAGTTTAAGTGTCCAAAAATGTCACAGAGGAAATTAACTTGTGTCATGAACTGTGTAACGACAATGACTATGACATGCGGTCACATGCTGTTCAAATTAGTAAATCCTGATCTCCAAACAGACAACGAGTTGTTCATGGCGTCTCCAAGTCTGCTTGAACGGTCAAAATTGCATCTTTGTGGCTCCCCCGAGGGACATTTGAGTCACATAAGGAAACCCTGTTTTCTTACAATCCCCTCTAAAACCCCCATTTCAGCTCTGGACTCCCTGCGACTTTTACAACCTCACAGACTCGTGACATTCCAGAACACACACACACGTACACACACACACACACACACGAAAGCCACTAAAGTGCAACGTCATGTAGAAATATGGCTCTTGAATGTATACCTTCCGATATGTATGTGTGTGATTAGCTTTGCCTTATAATAGAGGTGTGTTTTGCTAGAGTCAAGGTAATCTCGATAATTGATAAAATAAATGTACATGCGACTTATGAATTATGACCATGAGTCATATTTATTAATATTTCCAAAATTCCCTATATTCTTGAGCTAATTCACATTTACCCCGAGTCGTTATTGTTACAACTGTTCATCAAGCATGTGCTCCAAGAAATGAGCCGCTCATTTGTGTTTACATGTGCGAAGGAAAGAAATAATCTCACTGGGGAGATCACAAAAACGATCCAACACTTTTCCTTTACTGAGCCACCTGACATCGCAATGAGCCAGTAAGTCAGCGTGCTCAGCAGAAGTCTCATCAAGCAACAGAGGGAAAAGACGATGCTGAAGGCTTGAAGTTGAGCGGATGAAGTTGACAATGCTTGTGACCTTGTCCATAGTGTTTTTTAATTCACCGCTGAGCTTTGCGCACAATACAGACTCGTGAATAATGCAGTGTAAAAACTGCATTTGAGGTGCCACAGCTGACAGTCTGTCTGCTAGTCCTTGCACTCTTCCGAGCATAGCTGGTGCTCCATCAGTTACTAGCAAGCAAACCTTTTGTAAATCCAGTTTATGCTCACTGAAAAACGGGACAACATTTTGAAACAGCACCTCACCTGTCGTATGTCCCTCCAGTGGAATGAGTCCCAGAAGCTCCTCACGAAAGCGAACTCCATCGTAAAATCTCACATAAACGCACATCTGGGCCACATCAGTTGTATCTGTCGATTCGTCAATAGCAATGGACATCAGCTCCGTTTTTTGGATGTTTTCCAGTAGTTTATCAAATACATCCTTTGCTAGTAGATCCACTCGACGAAGAGCTGAGGTGTCTGACAGTGGTACTTTTTTAATAGATGAGGACATGTGTCTTTCATTTTTGGTCAACAATCATTTCGTCAACAACCGCCAGCATGCAGTCTTTAATAGTCTCTGACTCGGTGAAGGGCCTCTTTTTTCTCGTGAGTATCCACGCCACTCGTAGAGAGGCAATGAAAGCTCTCTCTTGTTCGGTACAAAACCCGCCAATTGCAGGCTGACTTTGCTCAAAAGAAGTTACCAGTCTGTCTATTTTACGTTGTCTCTCCACTTAGCCCTCTTGGTATTGCGCAGAAAAAGACGAATGTTTTGTAGTAAAATGTCTCTTCACATTATATTCTTTGGCCACAGCCACTGATTCGTTGCACAGTCAACACACAGGTCTATCGGTCCCTCGCTTGCTTGCCGTAGTTGGCACAGTAAATAAGTACTTCTCCGTCCATTCACTCTGAAACTTATGATTTTCTCTATCAACTTTGCGGTTTGGCTTGGACAACGCCATGTTAGATGCATGTGTCATAGGCAGCGTGAGAACATCGAATCATCGAATCATCGAGAATGAGTGTTTGTCACCATGGAGACGACCTGCTCCGCCTGTAGGCTACTCTTGTCTGTGCGCCGCGGTAGATTTGTAGATTTTTTTTTTTTTTTACTTTTTTTTTTATCTGCAGCGGGCCAGAATAAATATCAATCGGGCCAAATTTGCCCCCGGCTTGATTTTTTTTTTTTTTTTTTTTTTTTTTTTTTTTTTACTTTTTTTTTTATCTGCAGCGGGCCAGAATAAATTTCAATCGGGCCAAATTTGCCCCCGGGCCGCTATTTGAATAGGCCTGGTCTACATTAATAATATAATATAATACAATTCAATATGTTATGTTACAAAACAATATCCCACATTTCATGGTGCAGTTAATATTACTAGGCTAACGTTACAGTAAATCCATGGTAAATTATGAGAATTTGTAGGGGGAAAAGCCTTCAGACTGTATCGTTGCGCACAGTGTTTTTCCTGTTTGTCAGCGCTGTTTCATCTGCCTTTAACCTGGTTTAAGTCACTGAGACGTGTGTGTTCTTCACTGGATTCAAGCGCTTCTCACTGGATCTCGTGAGCGAGACCGATAGAGTAACGCCTCGGCTCTCGTGAGTTCGCGCTGCCGTTTGGACTTTGAGCCGAGCGGATAAATGGTCCGTGTGGTGCGCGGTTCAAATGAGTTTCGTTCCGCTTTTGGCGCATAAACTTTATCGAACATTTATCGAACTCTTTCATATTTATTTTCACAGTAAGAATGTGTGTTAGGAGAGTAAAAATTAAAGTCATGTACCATTTCTTTGCAGGATGTTTTCATTCACTTAGAGCTGTGTTACACACATGAAAGGTCATTTTCAAAAATCCATAATAGGGGCCCTTTAAAGTCGACATGAAATCAAAATTGACCCTATTTACTTTGTTAGCGCATATTACTAGTCTTGTGGTGAACAATTAATCCGTGCAAGTTAATACACAGAAAAAAATTGTTTGCCGTTGTAATCTTTAATCAAAGTCTGAAAAGTTACTTCCGGTCTGGAATGGCGTTCCTTCTCTGATGACGTAGGCTTGACGGCTTGGGTTGAAAAACGCTAAACCACTCCCCTCAAACCGTTAGTCTGCTATGAGCGGAGATGGAGAGGAGGAGCACTAAAGTAAAACTCAGCCCTCTGTTCAATATTCCGTTTCACTTGGATATACGTCACAACACTGGAGAAAAGTCATTTGCAACTTCCGGTTAATGCGGACTTTAAGATATGCCTTCTTAAGTGTCCCGTTACCAGGGGCTGTCTGTGGCGGTGCTGCTGAATCTGTTGATATCGACGGCTCGAGAATCAATTTTTCAACGCTTCACTGTGTTATGAGAGAAAGCGTTGTTCTTTATCAAAGAAGCACTTTAGAAATAGTTGAAATTGCATTTATCAGGACTCATGGGATCTTATAAAAATAATCCAAATTGCAAACTAAATCCAACGCTGGATATTTTAGATAATTTTGAAACAAGTGCTCGAACCCTCATGGCCAAATGTTTCACCGCTGTAACAGTAGGATCTGAAGGAGGTAGAGTAGAGGGGTAGTATATGTTGAAACAGTAATAACTCTAGATGGTATGGCATAAAAGCATAGCAAATTCTTTAGGGGTAATGGGAATGTTAAAATGATTAAGAAATTCTTCATAGTTTATTAAATGGCTATTTGCATTAAACAACTGACTTATGAGAAAATAGCAGCCTCAAACCAGCACTGGAAGAAAAGAGGTTAGTTTTTATACAGAATATCTCGGTTATTCCATATAAAATATTTATGAGGAGAAAAGTTGTGCTTAGCAGAGACCAGACGAGAAGGACCTGCTTATGAAATTTAGATAATTTAGCTGCTATTTTTTCAGCATTATAATTACAAAGCAATAACAAATTAAAACCACCATGTGATAGGGACCCGAGCGGTCATAAAGGAGAATCCCACCAGTTAAAACGATGAATTGGGCGTGCATCAATTGCATCTTGCGCTCCGCATTTAGTTGCATTTGCATTTTCTGCCCATTTCACGGTGCTGTTTCTCAGCCGTCTCAGAGGGAGCGTTAAAGTGGACATGAGCCCATTATAGTAGAGCTACTCCTCTAGCAAATTACTCATTTTAGGCACTTTTTACTGTAGAGTATTTTTTTTTATGAAACTTTGAACTTGGCACTTTACACAATGCACAATGAGCCACCTAATGCATTTTCTGCCCATTTCGCAGTGCTGTTTCTCGGCCGTCTCAGAGGGAGCGTTAAAGTGGACATGAGCCCATTATAGTAGAGCTACTCCGCAAACGAAATCCAAATTTTAAGCAATTATTACTGTGGAATTATTGTTTTATGATGCTTTGAATTTGGCACATTACACAATTGAGCCGTATTGCATCTTCAGCCCAATTCGCGGCGCTGTTTCACGGCCACCTCAGAGGGTGCGTTAAAAGTCGCAATGGTTTCTTATACCCAGTGTGCTTGACTATCATCACGCACAATTTCAGACATTTTCAGACTTTAGCATTTTGAAATTATGGACCCATGAATTTGTCAGACACGACAATACAGTTAGAATAGACATTGCACTGTTGGCCCATTTTGAGGCGCTATATCTCAGCTGCTTTTGAGGTGTGAAATGGATGCACTGGACCTTTACACCCAATCTGCTTGACTGTCACCATGCACAAGTACTGTAGCATTTTAAAATTAAGGACCCATGAATTTAACAAACGTGAGACTACAGTTGAAGGAGAATTTGCATTGTTGGCCCATTTGGGGGCGATATATCTCAGCTGCCTTTTAGGGTGCGTTAAATGTTGCACTGGGGCCTTATACCCAGTAAGCTTGACTGTCACCATGCACAATATTAGACATTTCTACTGTAGAATTTTTTAATTATGGACCCATGGCTTTGACAGATATGACAACACAGTTAGAATAGCCATTGCATTGTAAGCCCAATTGGAGGCGCTATATCTCAGCTGCCTTTGAGGGTTTGTTAAAAGTTGCACTGGGGCCTTATACCCAGTGTGCTTGACTGTAGCCATGCACAATTTCACAAATTTTTCCTACAGCATTTTGAATTTAAAGCTGCTGTCCCAGCTTTCCATAACCAGACCATGGAGGAGATGTGAACGAGACTTCCTTGGCTTTCTTAGCCTTTGAGGGATTGTAGTTTTAGATTTTTTTTTCTCTTCTGTTTTTTCCCCTTAATGGTTGGTCAATGTCTTCCAATTCCTTCTCCTTCATGACTTTTTGCCGAATTTCTGTTATCCTGACACCACGCATTCGGCCAGATATGAATTTGTGCATTGTTTGAATGAAATCTCCAGGCCGTCTGTGGAGTTTGTTTTTAAGGACTATTGTTTTGGTGGTGTGGAACCAGTTCTCTGCTTTGGAGTTTGTGTCTCTTGTTTGGCTTAGATGCTTTCACATAATACCAGTCCAAAGTGGCAGAGTTGGCATGTAGGTACTGACTATGTCAATCAAACACGGGCAGTAGTAAAGATTCGAGGGAGCGCTCAACCCCTTCTTTTTCAGAATCTTTCTCTTGTTATCTGTGAATATACCTTCAGAGAGTTTCACAAATGGAGAGTCATGTCTGACCGTCTTTGGTGTTGTGTCTATGAATAGTTTTGCTTCTTCCATTGTGTTTTGCAGTTTCCACATCTGTAAGACCTGACTGGTTTTGAATGGCAGTCTGGAATTGTTTCCTCTGTAAAAACTGCACACGTTTGTTAGCAGAGCTTGAATCTCATCCAGTGTTGTGGCATTCAGCAGGGCCATTGAATAGAGAAAGAAGTCTTTTGTTGCCTTCGCACACTTCACTTTTGATGTCTTGCAGAACAGTATTTGAATCATGTGTGCAGCACAAATGTGCAAGAACATGTGCACATCATTCTAGCAGAGAGCAAGAACACACGCATGAATAATTGCCCAGCTGAAATCTGTCAACTTCTTGTGGCTGGAGGTGCTGCTTAAACATTTTGAAGAAATCACGTGTGTAAAACAGGTTAGCCCGTGCTGGATGGGAAGGTGTGCTCTGATCAGATGAGAGCATCTCTGACGCTGTGCAACGGTTGTTCCTGTAGTTGCTGTAACAGGACAGATAAAGTGCATAA
Source organism: Leuciscus waleckii (assembly GCA_900092035.1). NCBI lineage: Eukaryota > Metazoa > Chordata > Actinopteri > Cypriniformes > Leuciscidae > Leuciscus > Leuciscus waleckii. The sequence goes on along the minus strand of FLSR01004881.1, from coordinate 2,103,132 downwards.
TATAGCACACGTTTGCAGGCATTAGGTTTGGCCACAACAGTACTCTTAGTAGTTGGAGTTGATCAGTTGAGTACATGTAAGTAATAAAAGGGGAATTGCCACAAACTGTATGTACTGATGCTGTAGAGGACTAACATTTTGGTTCAAGTCTGTTGATCTATGTAATTGTATATGTTCTCTAATTGACTGTGATCATGAAGTGGGTGGAGTAACATACTGTCACAGTGTCTGGTGGTTCCCTGGGTTAAACACTAGAGGTCCTCAGTTTTCACGGTGTCTATGCATTCTCACTACAATTCCTATGATCCTGTCTGTCACTGATTGTTCATTGCCTTACAGCTGTTTCTCGTCACCTTGTTAGCACTTGTGTATATATACCCTGGGCCCTATTTTAACGATCTGAAATGCAAGTGTCAAAGCGCAAAGCGCAAGTAACTTTGTGGGCGGGTCTCGGCGCTGTTGCTATTTTCCCGGCGGGATAAATGACTATTGCGCCAGGCGCAAATCTAAAATGGGTTGGTCTGAAGTAGCTTCATTATTCATAGGTGTGGTTCGGGCGTAACGTGAAATAAACCAATCAGAGCGACATCTCACATTCCCTTTAAGAGCAGACGCGCTTTTTCCATAGCGGATTGCTATTGTAACGGCGGATTTGCCAGGCGCGCCAGGAGCGGTTCACAGCC
>FLSR01004881.1:2080604-2102005 GCA_900092035.1 Leuciscus waleckii | reverse complement strand
CTGTCACAGTGTCTGGTGGTTCCCTGGGTTAAACACTAGAGGTCCTCAGTTTTCACGGTGTCTATGCATTCTCACTACAATTCCCATGATCCTGTCTGTCACTGATTGTTCATTGCCTTACAGCTGTTTCTCGTCACCTTGTTAGCACTTGTGTATATATACCCTGTCTGTTTCAGTGTTTGTCACGGAGTCCTTGTATATTGTCCCCACACTTCCGTTGTTAGTTCAAGCCTGTTTCTTGTGTTATCTTTTATGTTTTTGGATTGCCTTTTGGATTATTGACCTCTGCCTGGACTGGTTGTGAGTACGGATTACCCTTTAATAAAACACTGCTTTTGGATCTTACCTTTCCGTGTGTGTGATCGTGACACATACACAGGTGTGCAATCATTAATAAAATGGCCGCTGCTCTCCTGTGCGGGTGTGCAGGCTAAACGGCAGATAATGTCTGAGTTGTAAGTTCTTTAATCCTTCGTCATGTATTACCGGTTACCTAGCTCTAATTGAGATGGCAGCGCCAACAGGTTATGGGCCCAGTAAAGAGTATGGGAACCGATGGAATCGTTTATGTTTTGACGGAGAGGAAAAGAGAGAAACGAAGTTCCTGGCACATTTGCGTCTTCTGGGTTTGAAATCCACCATATTGGGTGAAGCCTCTGCCGTGGAATGAGGGTGCGGAGGTGGAAGACGACAGTAAAAATGAAGAGGCATATGCAGTTCTGATCCAATTATTAGATGACAAGAGTATGTCGCTTGTGATGAGAGAGGCTGCTGATGATGGCAGGAAGGCGTTACAGATTTTGAGAGATCACTACGCTGGTAAGGGGAAGCCACGTGTGATAAGTTTGTATACGGAGTTGACATCTCTTCAGAAAGGTGTAAATGAAACCGTTACGGATTATATTATTCGTGCGGAGACTGCAATCACAGCATTGCGGAATGCGGGAGAGACTTTGAGCGACGATTTATTGACTGCCATGATTCTAAAGGGTTTACCCGATACTTTCAAACCATTCTCTATTTTCATTACACAGAGTGATGAAAAACTAGCATTTGCCGACTTTAAAGCAAAACTGAGGAGCTATGAAAGCACAGAGAAGTTTGGCACTGCTGGTTCGGTAGAGGACAGCGTAATGAAAATTAAAGGAAGAGACAATTGGAGTATGAGACTCACCTGTTACAATTGTGGACAGAAAGGTCACAAAGCCGAGGAGCGCGGGGAACGGAGACAATGGTGTAGTTTCTGTAAAAGCACCTCACATAAAGACGTGCACTGTCGTCGAAGAAAGCGGGATAAAGTGAAGCAAATGATGGATGAAGAGGAGGATCACACATTTGCGTTTATGGTGGAGCAGGTGAATAAAGTCTCGATTGGTGGAGTGGAAATGAAAAGGTCCCATGGTGGATTCTGGAGCTACTAAACACATCGTTACGGACATTGGGAAGTTCGTGGATTTCGACTCAAGTTTCAAGCCTCAGAGTCACATTCTGGAGCTGGCTGATGGAGAACGGGCCAATGGTATCGCGTTGAAGAAAGGTACCGCAAAATTACGTTTGAGAAATAACAATGGCCGCATTGTGGACATGATGTTGACAGAGGCACTTTATGTGCCATCATTTTCTCAAGACATCTTTTCCGTCAAAGCGGCAATATCAAACGGAGCGACAGTAATCTTCAAAGAGGGACAGAACCGGCTCATTCACAAAAATGGTACAACTTTTGATATTCATATTGTTGTATAATATCAAGAAAATGCAATTGACCTTTCGCCGGCTCCTCCCCCAAAACGGCCATTGTCCAATCACACATCATAGCAACCGTTACTATGTGAGCAGGTCCGACAAACAATTGACTCCAAGCAAGATGGTGAAGCGGTGCGCACACGGCGTTTGTAAATCGGAGAGTAGATACCCCGAGAGATTGTCTGGAGTTGTGTTTTTTCCATTTCCAAAGCCGAAAACGCAACGTGAGCGGTGTCTACAATGGATCAAACAGTGTGGACGGCCCCACTCCCAGTTAAATGTGTCGAACATTACAAAGCATAAATACGTCTGCTCAAAGGTAAGACTAACAGCTTAAGTTACTTAACTAACGTTAGTTAACTTACCGTGTTGTCTAACGTTAGATCTACTAACTAGAGGCAAGAACACAAGCGGGGAACGGAGACAATGGTGTAGTTTCTGTAAAAGCACCTCACATAAAGACGTGCACTGTCGTCGAAGAAAGCGGGATAAAGTGAAGCAAATGATGGATGAAGAGGAGGATCACACATTTGCGTTTATGGTGGAGCAGGTGAATAAAGTGCCGATTGGTGGAGTGGAAATGAAAGGTCTCATGGTGGATTCTGGAGCTACTAAACACATCGTTACAGACATTGGGAAGTTCGTGGATTTCGACTCAAGTTTCAAGCCTCAGAGTCACATTCTGGAGCTGGCTGATGGAGAACGGGCCAGTAGTATCGCGTTTAAGAAAGGTACCGCAAAATTACGTTTGAGAAATAACAATGGCCGCATTGTGGACATGATGTTGACAGAGGCACTTTATGTGCCATCATTTTCTCAAGACATCTTTTCCGTCAAAGCGGCAATTTCAAACGGAGCGACAGTAATCTTCAAAGAGGGACAGAACCGACTCATTCACAAAAATGGTACAACTTTTGATATTCATATGTATGTATTAGAAAATAATTATTAAAATAATTAAAAATATATATTATTAGTAGTAGTAGTATTATACTTTATTATATTATTATGTATACCTTTTGTTATATTATTACATTTATACAATTATATTTAACTCTGCACTGGTCAAGTCACTGGAAAAGACGCCTATTGGTACGACAGGGTCACAGAGCATTTTCTTGAAAATGAACGTAGAATTTACGTATAAATAAATGGAACATTTTTATGATGTAGGCCGAAAATGAGCTTCCCCTCTTTGAAAGACCAGCAGCCGCCACTGATATACATATACATATATATATACACTATATATACACTAATGAGTTTGTATGGGTATTTAACAGCAAAATATATTTCCTAGAAAAAAAAATACATTCAAAAGTTCACAAAGAAAAAACTCCAGAGAATAAATTCCAGAGAATGGTTTGAATATTCACGATCACTGTAACTTCTATTTTATATTACAGTTAATGTAAAAAAAAAAAGAAAAAAAAAAGAAACAAATAGGGGTTGGGTTGCTGTGGGAACTTCTATTTTATATTACAGTTAATGTAAAAAAAAAAAGAAAAAAAAAAGAAACAAATAGGGGTTGGGTTGCTGTGGAGATAATTGGCCCTGGGGCCTTTGATAATCCGCCCCTGCTGCTAATAATGAGATTTGGTGAAAATTTCCACTTTTGTTGTTTTGGTAAGAAAGCATATCTTAAAATCATAAATGTGATCATGTTTTATCAGTGTAGTGATTGTTGTCAGTGTGACTTACTGAAGTGATCTGGATTCTTTAACCACCGGCAGCAGCTCCTGAAGAACTTCATCTGCTGTATTTTGGGCTCCAATAAACTGATTTAGATCAAATACATCCATATTCTGCTCTGATGTCAGCAACACATAAACCAGAGCTGACCACTGTGAAGAGGAGAGTTGGGTTCCTCCTATTTTTCCAGATCTCAGATAATCTTGGATCTCCTGCATCAGAGAATCATCACCCAGTTCATTCAGACAGTGGAACAGATTGATGGATCTCTCTGGAGAGCGATTCTCCCTGATCTTCTGCTTGATGAGCTGAATTGTTTCCTCTTTGTTGTAGGAGCAGCTTCCAGTCTGTGTCAGTAGTTCTCGTAAGAGAGTCTGATTGGACACCAATGAGAGACCCAGAAGAAAACGCAGGAAAAGGTCCAGATGTCCATTCTTACTCTGTAAAGCCTCATCCACAGCTGTGTGATGCAGACCAGATAAAGCACTTTTAAGCCTCGTACCTCTGTCACTCGATGGACACACTCAGAGGGGACGAGATCGGCTGCTGCTGGTCTGGAGGTGATCCAGATGAGAGCAGAGGGAAGCAGATTCCCCACAATGAGGTTCGTCAGCAGCACGTCCACTGAGGTCTCTTTGTTTGCATCTTGTAAAGTCTCATTCTTTTTAAAATGTAGGGGAAGACGACACTCATCCAGACCATCAAAGATGAACAATACTTTATATTTGTCACTGGATATTTTCATTTCTTTAGTTTCAGGGAAAAAGACATGAAGAAGATCTGAAAGACTGAGTGTTTTGTCCTTCATCAGATTGATCTCTCTGAAAGGAAGTGGAAATATGAGCTGGACGTCCTGATTCTCTTTCTCTTCAGCCCAGTCCACAATGAACTTCTGCACAGAGACTGTTTTTCCAATGCCAGCGACTCCCTTTGTCAGCACAGTTCTGATGGGTTTGTCTTGTCCAGGTAAAGGTCTAAAGATGTCAGTGCATTTGATCAGTGTGTCCTCTGTTTCTGCTCTTCTGGATTGTGTCTCAATCTGTCTCACCTCATGCTCTTTATTGATCTCTCCACTTTCACTCTCTGTGACGTAGAGCTCTATGTAGATCTCATTCAGGAGTGTTGGGTTTCCCTGCTTGCTGTTCCTTCAACAGACACTGAAACTTCTTCATCAGACTTGATTTGAATCTGCTTTGGATCAGTCGAGAGTCATGAGAGTCAAAGAATAAAATAATAGAATAAAATTACAACATAAATTAAAGATGGAAATGTGGTTGTAAAATAAATGAACACTGTCAATCAAATAATTACACAATTACATAAGCAAAATTATTATTTTTTGCTTTGTGGGTGTTTTCATAATATCAGCTTGGATGTTATTTGATCATTTGCACAAGCCATTAGAGCTGCATTTATGAGCATTGATATCGATTTCATGATTCGATTCTGTTTTCAATTTGTCTATATTGAATTAATTTGGAAATATTTCAGGTACATGGTAACACTTGTTTCATTTGTTAACATTATTAACTAAATTAGTAAACATTAACAAACAACAAACAATACTTCTATAACGTTTATTAATCTTAGTTAATTTCAGCATTTACTACTTTATTTTTAAGAACAAATGTTTAATTTCAGCATTTACTATTTTATTTTTAAGAACAAATGTAAAAAAAAAAGGAAACTGTCTTTTAGTACATGTATTGCGGCACAATAAAAACAATCCAAAACTGCTAAGGAGCTGAGTGCAGGAATAACTTCTGTGACACGCCAATACTTGCAGCTTGCATCTTATTTTATTTTGTACGGGTTTGCACGGTCACCTCACACCAGCACTCACACACATTCTTCCATACTAACACATACACACAACAGGTGTCTTAACCCCACTTAATTAATTACACTCCTCTTCTAGCACTGGTCACATGACTTTCACATTACAGTGCTCCTACAATATATTACCAGAATTTAAATGGTATTTACAAAAGTTTTAAATTCAAATTATATTTATTTTCTGTAAGACTGAAAATAATCAAAAGATATTTGAAAATGAACCTTCAACCTCAACCAATTTCAACCTTCCTCTTTCTAACCCCAAGGACCATTTGAAATTCCTAAAAGCACAGAGGCCAAACTGTGAGTACATCAGGGGTCACTAATTGTCACACCTCAAATATGGCGGTGGAAGTTGTAATTACTGATTGGTCAGTTGAACGCCTTTGGGTTTCAGTCACAAGGTCAAGAAAGGGATAAAAGAAGATTATAACTGTTGCTCTGTCTCTTTTTTTTCTTTTTCTCTGGCTCTCTTTCATGGGGCACTCTTTTCTTTGCCTCCTCTTTTCATTGTCTCTTACTCTCTGCACTCACTCTCTCTCTCTCTCTCTCTCTCTCTCTCTCTCTCTCTCTCTCTCTCTCTCTCTCTCTCTCTATCTCTCAGCTCTTTCTATCTCTCAGGTCACGTTTTACATATATGCTGGGTACAATTAATGGTATAAGTTTTTATCATCTCATACATCTATTTTGTAACTGTTTAATGTGTTCTACTTTCAATTACAAATAATGTAGTAACTAGTTTTGATTTGATATTGACTTTGAAGTGCTACCCATTACAATGCAATATTAGAACACTATAGCAACGCTCTCCCACATATTTAGCTATTGTAACTGCACTTATTTCCGTCGCTGGTATCAGTAGCAGTGGATGCAGGGTCGTGCACAGTAGGGTGGTCCCGGTGGCTAGAGCCACTACCCTTCTGCCCTCATCAGCTGAGGTACCCCTCTCGCCCCCCTCCCTAACCCTCCAGAGGATGCCCATAAAAGCGTTCTGTTATCGCTCCGCTAAAGATCCACTGATTCCGCTAATCTGCTCCGTGCTTTCCTGCTCGCTCCGCAGCATCACTCACAGTCAAGTCTGTGCTTGTCTCTGGAGACCATTTGACAGGTAGATTACAGATTACAATCCACATTACATGAAATTAGTATTTTGGTCATTTGTTTTTGTATTTCTGCCTGTAATGTTTTGACCCTGGTCTTCAAATAGTGCTAACAACTTGTGCAAAATATCCATGTTCTTGGAAGATAATTGAATTCTTGTTCAATCAAATTATTGTACCTGATCTAATCTAATATAAATAACACTAATAAATAAATAAAACACTAATAAAATAATGAAATTTTCTGTTGTCTGCACACTTTGTAGACAAAAAACATGCCTTCACAAAAAGAGCACAGAGTGAGAAAGAGCAAAGAGAGGTTAAAGCCCATTCAACATTGCAAACATTGATTCAAAGTTCCAGAAAGCCAGCGGGTAAATCATTATATAGAATATTTAGCAGAGTTTTTCACACTTTAACTCCTGTAAATATATTTCCCATTATAATCGATTGTCTTAGTTGATAATAGTATCTACGTATCGACCATATTAACAGTATACATAATAAAAAAGGTAATATACTATAAATGATCTAAATGAGTTGTATTGTAGCTTACAAAGGGGCTAAAAGCACACCCTAAGAAAATTTTGCATAGTGTATAATTGCAGAAATATGTTTGAACATTGATGAAGCAACAGATTTTGTGTGAAAATAAATCATAAAGGTGATTGTATATTTAATAATTTTAGCAATTCTCAATTGCTACATAAATCTAAAACATTTTTAAAACCATCAAATATTAGATCAAATTAGCACAGAATCAACTTTGCCACCATCAAGTCAAGGATAAGACAAATTTCCACATCCATCATCAAAAGCGTTTATGAAAAAAAGTGCTGAGCTGAATTTGTGCCATCTAGTGGTTTAATAGAGAATAAAGTCAAATGCGCCTTTTAGCCCAGTGTGACTTTAGACCTGTTGTAACCTATATCATTTAGATTTATTCTGTATAATATTAAATTAAATGTCTAATACTTCCATTTAGGATGAGGCAGTTCAGGAGATCCCACTGAGCATCAGCCAAATCAGACGGTTAAACTGGCTGACAGTAAAGGAATATGCTAGAGTGTGATAAGAAAGACAAACATTAAATTATTTAATTGGAAGAGTAATTATAAGAACATAAATTGATTTAGCACTAAAGCCTAATTGTAATCTAATTGCCCATGATTATAAAAGAGTTGTTATTAATTCTCTATATTAAGATGATAATGCCTCAGAGTCAAACTCCTTATATTGCCTTTTTTGGTTTGGGCCTCTTCCCCTCAGAATGTCTGTGCACGGCCTTGAATGGGTGGTAATATACTAGAAATGTATAGTTTTCTACCATCTTGCAGATAACGTTTCTTTAGTCATTCGGCAATCCTGCAGCCTGAACCCCAGTAGGAAATCCACCCTTACAGATTCCAACATAATAATAATAATCAAAAATGTTTTAATTGTATAAAAAACATTTAAATTGCACATAAAGCAGTTTTAACGAACCCACACATATAAATTAAACTTCCTGAAAAAGTGACAACAGGACAGATAACATATTTAGGTCAGGTTAAAATACAACTATATATAATATAGTGCAAATATTTTAGCAAAATCATCCTCTCTAGTTTTCTTTTGTCTGGCTTACTAATAAACTATGATCACTAGATACCTTTCTTGATGTCAATGTAACATTACATTGTTCATAAGCTGACATCTTTCCATGGTTTAAGTAAGGAATAATTGACGACGGGCCGTTGAATTATTTGAAAAATAATGCACACCTGAGGTGGTAATGCGGCCACAACGCAAAGCGGAGTATCTAGATAGTTTCTATATATCTATCTATAAATGTTGTACCTGAGATCAGTTGATGTGTGTCTTCCCTTAAATTGTATGATGTTGTCCATAGACCGGTCACTCTTCATGGACACACGGCTGGACTCTGGTGGGTTTGATCTTTGCCTACGGAAACAACATTAATAGAACAGTGACAACAATTTTAGAGAAGTTTTTTTCAGTTTACATGCAAATAAACCTCATGTAGAGTATCTGTACATCTATCTAGAAAGAAATGTTGTACCTCAGATCAGCTGATGTGTGTTTTTCCTTAAATGTTGCTGGCTTGTCCATGGGCTGGTCACTCTTCAGGGAAACACAACTGGACTCTGGTGAGTTTGATCTCTCACTGTGAAATGAAATTTAATAGAACAAAGATAATAGAATAGAGACAAGAATTCATGTAGTTGATTACATGCACATACAGTAAACCTCATATGGAGAAAGGTTGAAAATAGTTTTCATTGCACAAGGATAATGTTACCCAGTGTACAGAGATGCTCTGCATCCTAACTATATCTCAGCATAAGAATATGAGAAGGCCACTCAGAACACCTTAACCATTGCAAACAACCAGAACTACTCCGTTATGTGACATACAATGCAACTTTTTCTGTAATATAATGATCCTATACCTGCATCCTAGAGAAGAATCTCCATCGCTGGATGTTTCTTTTTCCTCCATGATTCGTCAAATCTTCATGGAGATGCAGTCACACTGACATACAAAACAATTTAAAATATTTTACGGAACAGAGAACTTAAACTTAAACATTATAGAAACATACCAAACATTTATCTAAACAAAACATGACAAACAGTTTTGGACTACAAAAATCATTATACCAAACTTCAACTTCAATACAAGTTATTTTTTATTTCTTCATTTTGTAGATGGAAAAAACTGTATTATGAAGAAATATAAAAAAACATTGAGTCTCAAATTGTCTTGCAATCCCTCTTTTGTTCCACTAAGTATGTTAGTGGTGAACACATTACTTTAAAGTGATTTAGACAGAAATGGTTAGGGCATGTAAGTCTGGCTTGGTATTAATGTTTTTAAAACTTCTCACAAGGGCATGTGATAAAACGATAATACTAGTGCTAATGTTTCTGCAACCCTGTAAAAATTGCTTTAAAAATGATGAATGTTTAGAACACTTTTCACAACCTTAAAAACCCTATGGGGTAGATTGTAACATCATCTTAATTATCTTAATTACATCAATTATATCAAAGCGTGAGACTTTTCCTTTTTTTTACTCAACTTTACAGAAGTGAACACATACTTGTCGATTCTTGGTTATCCAAATAGGACTATGTAAACTATAACCTACTTATTTTCTTTCCGCGTCTACGTTGTGGGTTTTGTATCGACAAACTAGTAAGCCTGATGAGTCAGATATACTGTTTCAGACAAACTGACAAACAGAAGTATTACATTTCATTTCTAAAACTGTAACTTACTTTAATATTTTTCCCAAATTGTTTGCTGCTTAAAAAAGACTAAATGTATTGTATTTGTTTTAATTAAAATGCTTCAAATGAAATTAATAAATAGAAGATAAGGGATGTTTATTTATTTAAAATTATTTATTTTTATTTTCTGAAATTAAATTAAATATTTCAGTAAATTTGATGAACAAAATAAATGCATGTACAAAATTAAAACAGATGTTTGTTTCAACCCAGCTCACCCTGGAGAGGAAGGTTATAGCTCTCTTTGTACCTGACAATGTCACAGAATATATCATTTAGACTGAAATTACCTAAATTATATCAAAGTTTAATCTAAATATGTTAATATAAAATTTTGTCGGTTACCTTATTTTTTTGTTTTTAGAACATCGGGGTGATTAAATATAGGCTAATTGTCCCCAACAGATCTTTAAAATATAATTTATTTACCTATACGTCACCAACAAAAAGCCAATTTCTTTAAGAACTTCATGTTTACTTTTCTTCAAGAAAGCAGTTCATGTTTACCTAAGTTAATGAGGAAGTAACTCAACAGCTCACCTGACTAATGCTCACTCACCTTAGTAGTTTACCACAGGTTTCAAATATGTTAATGGTTTCCCATCGAGTGATTCCAACCACCGAAATTCCTGCATCGGCAACCAGATTTGTTTTTTAATATATACTATTAAAGACTTTTTTTCAGATTTTAAGAATCTTGTTACGTCCTGGTGTAAAATGGCACACAGCAAAACACTGAAAATGCTTTCACTTCTGGCAGCAAAAGTTGCCAAACCCGTTTGAAGAGAAATATCCAGCACTTCCTCCGAAGGCGGGACGTCCTTTTCTATATGTGTGTGTGTATGAAGGTGTAGAGAAGCCTTTTGGCAGGTTTTGTGAAGTTTTTTTTTATTTTGCATGTTCACAAATTCAGTTTTTCTTTTTGTTGCCTCAGGGCAACGTTGTGCGATAAGGGGTATTTTTCAAGATGTCTAGACAATACCTCACAATGGCAAATAATGTGTTACAAGTAGGGAAGATGTAGGGTTCCTGGGTGCACAGGAACACCCAAAGTCACCAAAGTGACACCAATGTGCAGCATCCACCTGGATGATGCGAAGGTAGCCATATTGCGCCAGAACGCCCATCACACACCAGCTTATTGGTGGAGAGGAGACAGAGTGATAGATGGCTTGCAGTCTCTGCTCCAATTCATCCCAAAGGTGTTCTATCAGGTTGAGGTCAGGACTGGTGCGCAGTCATGTTAGAACAGAAAGGGGCCATCTACAAACTGTTCCCACAAAGTTGGGAGCATGAAATTGTCCAAATTGTCTTGGTATGCTAAAGCATTAGGAGTTCCTTTCACTGGACCTAGGGGGCAAAGCCAAACCCCTGAAAAACAACCCCACACCAAATCCCCCCTCCACCAAACTTTACACTTGGCACAATGCAGTCCGGCAAGTGCCGTTTTCCTGGCAACCGCCAAACCCAGACTCGTCCATCGGATTGCCAGTCAGAGAAGCGTGATTGGTCACTCCAGAGTCCAGTGGCGGCGTGCTTTACACCACTGCATCCCACCCTTTGCATTGCACTTGGTGATGTAAGGCTTGGAAGCAGTTGCTCAGCCATGGAAACCCATTCCATGAAGCTCTACAAAGTTTGGAGGTCTATAGCTATTGACTCTGCAGAAAGTTGGCACACCTCAGCATGTACTGACCACACTCTGTGGCCTAGTTGCTGTTGTTCCCAATTGCTTCCACTTTGTTATAATACCACTAACAGTTGACCGTGGAATATTTTGTAGTGAGGAAATATCACGAATGGACTTATTGCACAGGTGGCAACCTATCACCGCGCTTGAATTCACTGAGCTCCTGAGAGTGTTTGTTGAAGCATCTGCATGCCTAGGTTCTTGATTTTACACAACTGTGGCCATGGAAGTGATTGGAACACCTGAATTCAATGATTTGGAGGGGGAGGGACATTTTTCAATAAATCAATAAAATGTTCCAAAGAGCCAAGAAATTATGTGGAATAATTTTGATCATGTGCCATCAAAATGCATGCAGTAGAGGGTTAAATAATCTTATTTCGTCCTGGTGTAAAATGGCACACAGCAAAACACTGAAAATGCTTTCACTTCTGCTAGCAAAAGTTGCCAAACCCGTTTGAAGAGAAATATCCAGCACACCCAGTTCACTTAGATTATGTAAAAACGATATAAATACTGTTTGTTTTCTCACACAAACCGCTCGTTTCGTGTCACTTGGACATGGCTGTGTATAAGTGGTAAAAACGATATAAATACTGTTTGTTTTCTCACACAAACCGCTCGTTTCGTGTCACTTGGACATGGCTGTGTATAAGTGGTAAAAACGATATAAATACTGTTTGTTTTCTCACACAAACCGCTCGTTTCGTGTCACTTGGACATGGCTGTGTATAAGTGGTAAAAACGATATAAATACTGTTTGTTTTCTCACACAAACCGCTCGTTTCGTGTCACTTGGACATGGCTGTGTATAAGTGGTAAAAACGATATAAATACTGTTTGTTTTCTCACACAAACCGCTCGTTTCGTGTCACTTGGACATGGCTGTGTATAAGTGGTAAAAACGATATAAATACTGTTTGTTTTCTCACACAAACCGCTCGTTTCGTGTCACTTGGACATGGCTGTGTATAAGTGGTAAAAACGATATAAATACTGTTTGTTTTCTCACACAAACCGCTCGTTTCGTGTCACTTGGACATGGCTGTGTATAAGTGGTAAAAACGATATAAATACTGTTTGTTTTCTCACACAAACCGCTCGTTTCGTGTCACTTGGACATGGCTGTGTATAAGTGGTAAAAACGATATAAATACTGTTTGTTTTCTCACACAAACCGCTCGTTTCGTGTCACTTGGACATGGCTGTGTATAAGTGGTAAAAACGATATAAATACTGTTTGTTTTCTCACACAAACCGCTCGTTTCGTGTCACTTGGACATGGCTGTGTATAAGTGGTAAAAACGATATAAATACTGTTTGTTTTCTCACACAAACCGCTCGTTTCGTGTCACTTGGACATGGCTGTGTATAAGTGGTAAAAACGATATAAATACTGTTTGTTTTCTCACACAAACCGCTCGTTTCGTGTCACTTGGACATGGCTGTGTATAAGTGGTAAAAACGATATAAATACTGTTCGTTTTCTCACACAAACCGCTCGTTTCGTGTCTTGGGCCATCAGTGTGTACTTACGATGGGGAATTGTTTCATTTGGACGACGGGGAATTGTTTTAATTTGGACTGTGTGCATGCTCTTTGAGACAGTGACCATAGACCTGCATTATGTGACTGACAGACAAGAACGGTTTGACCTAAAAATATCAAAATTGAAACTACTGCAGAAAAAAAGACACCTACATCTTGGATGCCCTTGAGGTAAGCTAAAACATACCAAAATTTTATTTCAAAGTGAACTATCCCTTTAATTCATACATTTATAGTTCGAGTGTTGTAGTTTTATGATGCAATTGTAGGACTGCTGCAGTTTCCCCTGCATTATGTTGACTATTAGGGACAAGAAAATTGATTATTTGTCAAATTCGGATGACGTTTTAGTAATTTATGACAGTATGAGTGAGTTTAATTTGTAGATTGATCGATCATTAATCTAGTAAATTATTTAATCCACTGAACACTGCTGTGTGGTAATATAAAAACACTCTCCCAACAGCATACTTACTGTTTCTTTTGAGCCTAATTCCTAGTCAAATTAAAATAATATAGTGATCACCAATTTGTGATGGTGTTTTGTATAGATGTGGCCAGACGAGCAGTCTACAAATAACATTAGAGCGACAGCACCTAAGTAAGCCCGTGCATTAATGCGGCCTTGCATGAGACACAGCCATCTTGTAACCATTTACACACTGGGAACTATATTCTCAGAAGGCGAAGCACTGCTACTTCTGTGGAGTGATTAACTCCAACTCTGAGCGAACTCTCTGCTCCTCACCAGGGCTTCTCAGGCGCTGCGAGCAAGTCACTCCGGCCAAGAAGCAGTGCTTCGCCTCATCTCGGCTCACGCGGGGTCCAGCTTAGCTTGCCTGCAGTCGTAAATGCAGTGATGGACAGCTGTCTTTCCTCAATGACTGGTGTTTGGATTTCATGTGATTTCTCATTGTGGTGATGATATTAAATGATACTTTTGATGATTGATCAAAAGTAATTCCATTTTGTAATATCATTTAGTAAGATCATTTTCAAATAATTCCAAACTTCGCAAGGCAGACAATAACATTATGTGATCAAATACAAACAACTTTTTAACTCCACAGCACCACCCAGTGCATTTAATTATAACTGTGATGGGATTTATCATGGATTCACTGTATTTACAGCCAGCAAAGCAACGTAGTAAAATTCAAATAGTATTTTATTTTTTTAATAATAATTACAGATCAAATATTCAAAAATTCATTAAAACTAATGTCTTTATTTTTTAATTATTTCAACCCAGCCAACCTTGTTACCTTCACCCAGGCAAGGAAGGTTGTAGCTCTCTTTATACCTGACAATGTAACATAATATATAATTTAGACTGAAATTACATCGACTGGTACAAATGTCTCATTCCCAAAGAGGTAAACCAAAAGGTAGTAAGTTCTTAAGAGTTTAGAGATAACTTGTACACAAAGGAGGGCGTGTCTTCCAGGCAAATGGCATTCTTCTCCCAAAAGGTGTAACCTCTGAATTCAAATTCCCATTGTTAGCAGATGTTTCCATGTGAAAGAAGTTTCTGTCTATATAATGAAATGCAACAAGAGGCTCAGGGCGATTCTATAACCCAGACCAGCCCGTGATGTGAAGTGCAAGCAAAACACTTTGCATCATGTATTTTATAATGTCAAGGTTCGCATCTTCTCTCTTTATTCCAGAGCATTTGATGTTTTGTATCTATTATCTTTGAACTGATTATGAAATTGGCATGATACATTTACCTGATATCATGAATTGTAAACATTTGATTTTATTCTAACGGACTCTGACATTATTTTCAGTAAAGAGTTAAAAAGAATAGTCAAACATTCGCTCATATTTAATGTTGCACAGATATCATTAAAACCTTTTCATTTATGGAGTCAGATGAAATAATGAGTTAATACATATGAAAAAAATTATTTCATTTAATCAAATTACTTTGCCACGAGGAAAGACAGTAATGCGCAAAAAAACTTCACCCGTTGCAGATACCTACATTGGGCCGATTGTTAGTTGATGAAAATACATTTTGAAGTTTTTTTTGTAGATTTACTTGTTTAACCGGAATAAATATGCTATGCCTTTAACTGGGCAGGTTAAATAAACTTATTTTATAAGGAATGATTTACAATTCTTATTTTAAAAAAATAATTAAAATGCAGATTTTTTTTTAAAGTAACATACCTTTAATTAAAATGCAGATGTATTTACAATTCTTATTTAAAATAAATAAATTAAAATGCATTTATTTTTATTTTTAAGTAACATACCTTGAATCTTGAGTGACAAAATGAATCATATTTCCACTCTCTCAGATTCTGATACTAAAAAGTTTGAAACAAACAAGCAGCATTCTCATAATAGTAGAATTATGGGAAATATCTTAGCCAGTATGAGTGGACTTTGAATATTGTGTTAGACAATGTGAGGCCTTCAATTCAAATAGGTTGAGAACCACTGTCCTAGAGCCATTTTAATTCATATAGATGGATTTACTCTAGAGGATGGTAACTATGAAGGAAAATATTTGTTCTTTGCTGTCCATCATTTTGTTTGTCACTTGTATCTCAGATATTACACAACAGAACATAGTCTTTGAAAGATAAAAACACCACCTGTCAGAATGATCTGGAGAAACATTCAACATTTAAATGCCATTTTTCCTATAAACCAAAACTCTTCTTCAGATCAACAGAAAGTACTGTTGGGGAAAGTATATTCCATCTTGTGGTTATTGATCATGACTCCTCCATCTATAAAGGTCTGTTAACAAAGTATACATGCTTTCATTTAGATTTGGCACTGCAGGCTTTAGGTACATGTGGGTTTCAGATGGTAATGGATTTATGATCTATAAAGTCAAAGCTACTGAGATGCTGAAGAAAATATTTGCTGCAAGTGAAAAAAAAAAATCGTATGAATATAGTACCAGGTAAAACAGGACCTGAAACTTTTTTTTTCTTTATTAAATCAAAAATAGTTGACATGACATGGTTCAGGGAGACACCATCGCTCGACCGCCCTGTCTCGGTGTCTACCACAAAGGGTATGAGAAACATTCACTAACACACTCATACACACACGTCTGCTGTCGTCTGTGTCTGTGGAAATCATCTCATCTTCTGCTCCTCCAGGTGTATTGATGAATGGTTTGAGGTCAACAGATCGTGTCCAGAACATCCCACAGATTAACATTCAAACAGGTCAGCTGTCAATACAGACAGTCAATTGTGACATTACTGCATTATCTGCTTTAAAACAACTAGAAAAACAATTTGCATTATTAGTGAGCGATAATAATACAACACTCTGATACAAAGATGCAGATAAATCTTTAAAAGTCCCTTTTAAACATTCAGTATTTGACCTTTAACCCTTACCCACAATCCAGCATGACAGTCCTTTTTGTGCCACGTGTGCAGAGATTCAAAACAACATGACAATCATAAATTCAGACCCATCAGTGAAGTGGTTTCATCATATAAGGTAAGACAAATGTTTCTTCATTCACATATAAAGAACCATAACGAGTCATAAACACAGATCGTTCCAGTTACTAAACGATCTGGTTACTGTGCAGAGTTCCTCCTTCGATTGGGCTAAAAGCAGTCAATCATTGAGGTAATTCAGGAGGTGATCTCCATCTGTCTCAGGGGGAGAAGGCCGCATCCACGAATATCATAAAAGTGCGCAGAGCAAGAGACAGTCTGAATGGTAGGGCTGTATTATTTTGGTAAGCCACTCCTTCGAACGTGAATCTCAAGAACTGTGATGAGGTGCTATCTGGATATGAAAGTATGAGTCCTCCAGATCCACTGATAAACCAATCAGATCTGTGAGAGGATTTGTTTCAAAGTTAGCATTAGCATTCTGAACGTCCGTCTTAACAGAGCGCGGTTCAGACATCTCAAATCGAGGATGAGCCTGAGGCCGCCATCCTTCTTTGGAACGAGGAAGAAGTGACTGAAGTGTTAGTCACACTCCTGAAGCAGGGGAGCCTGCGAGAGAACTGGATCGAGTAACTCCGTTTGATTATTTCTAAAACCCAATCTGACATGCCGGTAAAAGCTTCCCAAGCCTGGCTCTCGGCGGCGAGGGGTTGAAGAGTCGCAGCTGTGGTGGGGGGGCTGATGCTTGCAATAGGATAATGAAGAGGAGGAATGCTCTTTGCAAAAGGTGTTTGTTTTTTTATTTGAAGTGGTGCATCATCTATGACGACTTCTGGGCCTGTAAAACGCTCAGCGAAGCCGTCCACTGCAGAACCGAACAGACCCGAGAGATAGACGGGGAGTCAAGGAGGGCTGTCTTGTCTTGATCTCCGTCAGGTTCAGCCAAAGGTGGTCCACCAAACTGGCCATGGTACGACCAATCGCTTGGGCTGTAGACTTAGTGGCACGTAGGACGAGGTCGGTCACGCTGCACAGCTCTTTGAAGGCTCGGGTAGCTTCAGGCAGAGATGTGCGGATGGTCTCTCCCAATGGGGGAAGCTTGGTGTACCCTTTTTCCTCCACACCGTCAAACAAGTTGAGGGCAGACGAAGAGGAATAGTGAATGCGTGATGATTAGGGAGCGCACCATGACTTATAATAGAGTTTGCTCAGTCCTCTGCTTCAGAGACATAGTGTCATCAAAGTCCTCCTCGGAGCCGCCAAATGAAACCATGGCACTCGCTCCAGATGAGGGAAGCAGGGAGCCCTGCAGGAGCAACACTCGTGGCACGGCATTTTGCAACAAATGTCGCTCAAATTTGCTCTTTTAATAGTGACATTGTCTCTTGAATGAGTTGCCGGATAGCCCAGAGGAGAAGCAGCGAGTCAGCTTTAGCAATCTGTCTCACCTCATGCTCATTATTCATCTCTCCACAATCACTCTCTGTGATGTAGAGATCAGTGTAGATCTCATTCAGCAGTGTTGGGTTTCCCTGCTTTGCTGTTCCCTCATAAAGACACTCAAACTTCTTCCTCAAATTTGATCTAAAGGTCTTGAGGGCTTCGGCATGTTGATGGTCACTGTTGTCAGATTAAAATAAAAAATTGTTAGATAACATATGCAATATAGTTGTTAGATAACCCATATGCATGGCGCATAATACGCATGATTTTATTTTGCGATATTGTAATAATATCAGTATATGTCTTTATCATTTACATTTAAGGTTTAACACAATATTAGAGAAACAGATTCTTGTTGTAGAGTCTCCACAACGGATTGAAGCTTGCGTTCGAGTGTCCCTGTGCGCGAGCCACAAGAGAGTACAGTATCCGCACCACTGATCGCAGCCTAAAACAACACATTTTAACACATTGTAACAAACCCAGCCAAGGTTCCCCCAAAGTATTCCCTGAAGCAGCCACAAAGGTCTCCTCCACCCACCCTTCCTTTTATGAAGCTGCCTGAAATTTCTTTCATAGGCGAGGGCTTGACATTAACACCTGCCAATGGAATGAGAAATAAAGGAGTCAGGGACCAAAGATGGTCAACTCCCCAAAAAACGGCATGAAAACAGGAACCTGCACAAAACGTAGGGTTCAAAACAAACGGGCTGTGACCATAAGGGTTGGGAGGCCAGATTAACAGGAAAAGTGGGCCCTTCCCCCCCACAATGTGTAGCGCTGATATTTGTGACCCTGGATCACAAACCAGTCACAAGGGTACATTTTCTGAAATTGAGATGTATACATATATATATAAGCATATATAAGCTTTCAATTGATATATGGTTTGTTAGGATAGGACAATATTTGGCCGAGATACAACAATTTGAAAATCTGGAATCTGAGGGTGCAAAAAAATCGAAACATTGAGAAAATCACCTTTAAAGTTGTCCATTTATGTTCGCGATTTTGCCATCCACTCACAAAAATACATTTTTATATATTTACGGTAGGAAATGTACAAAATATCTTCATGGACCTTGATCTTTACTTAATATTCAAATGATTTTTGGCATAAAAGACATTTTTTTGATTTTGACCCATACAATGTATTTTTTGCTATTGCCACAAATATACCTGTGCGACATGTGACTGGTTTTGTGGTCCAAGGTCACATTTATGTAATTAGCTAAATCACAGCTTTTTTAAGTTTAATAATCACATTATGCCGAATATCGATTTCTGGTTTTCCATCTCCTGAATTAAGATTCAGATATTTAAGATTTTTTTATTATCTTTTTATTTCGCACACGTGCTCCTAAAAACATTTAACAGTTCGCTCACATTTTGTATATTATTTTGTATAATATATTTGCGCTTTATGCCTTTAGAGATTTTTCATACTTCTATTTTTAGCGTTAAGAATATAGCAAGACAAACTATTAAACTTAATTATTTTCATGTGAAGTGACACTTTAAATAGGACAATCATTAAGGACTAGCAGGCTAAATAATAAACTGAATAAAAGTAAATACTTGGCACTTAGCAAGTCTTAAGATGCAAGTTGTAAGCATCTTAACACTGTGACCAAACTGTACCCCGCATTAAAAATGTGCAACTACCTTGCCTGAAACTCTGCAGTGTAAACATGGCAACAAAAAAAATGTTGAGTACCACTTCAGTAGACTAAAAACAAACAGAAGAGAACATGGCAATCCAACACAGAGACCATGAGCTCAACCAAAACAAAAGGAAAATGACAGCACCGGTTCCAGGATCCCAACACTCGAAAAAACAGACTAGACAGAACTGACCAGATCCTGACCCTATGCTCCAAATACAACACCCACAAAAGACAAACTGTCAAATGCATAAACAGAAATGTAAACATAAATGAGCAATAAATGTGTAGTACAGCATTTACCTGAACCCAAGTTCAGTATGTCCACTAAAGTTACGTTGAGGATTTATTGACCGGTCACTCTTCATGGACCAAGCTGGATTCTGGAGGGTCCAGTCTGAGCATTCGATTGAACACAAAAAGTGAATGTAATACACACATTCTTATATTAATCACTTTTGTAATCATTGATTGTTCTATGTATAATATTTATTAATATGTACTGTCCTGTTAGAGACATCACAGAAAGTCTAGGTTACTAAAGCTACGTCAGAACTGAACTGACGGGATCTTGCCTGAGAGCTTTCCTGAGAATCCACTCTCCCGTGTATATAAGGCAGCGTGCAAACACATAACGTCTCCGTTCCCTCCTTCGGGGAATGGAGGTTGCATACACAGCAAAATCCCCAGTGTTAAATTAACACTCCTCAGTGTACATATGTGTCCACACTACAGGGTGTTAAAAATTAACACTGAAGCAGTGTTGAAGTTAATGAGGTAATTAAGTTAACACTGTCGGCTCCAAATATCGGCCCAAGAAAATCGGCAGCCCGTATCGGTCATCGGCTAAGGCTGATGAAAAAAAATCGGTATCGGCATCGGCACTAAAAAATCCATATCGGTCGATCCCTAGCTCATATTTGATAAAGTTTGCATCATTACTCGTTATTTTTCTGTTTATTACTGTGAAGCAGCTTTGAAACTCTGTATAGAAATAAATGCTGATATCTGCATGGCATTCTCATAAAGATGGAGTGTATTAAAGATGAGAGTGAAGACATGAGTGATGCAAAAGCATGCAGAGTGAAAGATGAAGATACTGAAGAACAAATAGTTGGTGAGTTTTCACTAATGAAACGGTGTTAAGTTCAAATAGAGTTTGTTTAGAAAACCATGGCAGTAGTGGAGACTGGGGAGTTTTGTTCATGCTTTTATGGCTCTGTCTCAGTGTTTTTGCCCTGTCTCAAACTCAAACTTACATTTGGAATTTCTCCTTTCTATTAGTTTTACATGCATGTGCATGAATACTTTATTAAATGCACTCTCTTACAATTGTTTTTGTATCAGCCCCACACCCCATTTCAATTGAAGCATTTTAATTCAAAGTAAACAAATGGGAGGAAATTCTATTTTAATTTCAGGTTGCAAAATACAAATGAAATGGCAAATGAATAAATGTGAATGTTTATTACAGCACTTACCTAAACCCAGGATCAGTGAGTCCACTAAACTTCAGTGTAGGATCCATTGACTGGTCACTCTTCATGGACACACAGCTGGCTTCTGAAGGGTCCGGTCTGAGCAGTGAAGATAAACACAAATTAATACAATTCACACACTCTTATATTAAATCACTTTTGTAAGGGTTGATTGTTCTGACTGAATAATTTAATTAAAACACATTATGCTGTTGGAGACAAAACAGCAAGTGCAACTGTTATAGTGGTCATATTCACATATCAGACTTAAGCTTTTCATTCTGAAATGCATTGAATACTGCAGTGGTTTCCAAACTGGGGGTCATCCAGAGTAGAGCCCGACCGATATATCGGCGGGCCGATATTATCGGCCGATATTAGGCATTTTCCAAACTATCGGTATCGGCATTTATAATGTCCGATAAATGAATATGTGACCCGACACGGAAACCAGGGACACAAGTTGGCAGCACAACTTTCGAGCAAAATGAGAAAGAAGCGTTTTTTTTCAAAATTGGTGATTTTCG
>FLSR01004881.1:2064764-2075481 GCA_900092035.1 Leuciscus waleckii | reverse complement strand
TCTTGTTTCTCTGTCCTTCAGTGATTCTGCTTATCAGGTGTTCATCAGTGTCTCAATTCACTCACTTCTTTACATTCACTCTGTCAAGTGGACTATATTAGTGAACTAATGTAGAGAATAGTGTAGGGTGTGATTGGGAAAACAGCCTCTGAATGTCGATTTTGAGCACTGTTAATTCACAGTATATTCCTGTAGGCTATTATTGTTTTCTACAGTATATTACTGTTTTAATGGAAAATGGTATGATACTGCTGAATTAGGCCTTTTTTACAGCAAGGGTTAACAGTGTATGCAGTGTTAGGTACAACTGTCAGGGCTGAAGCACTAAAATGTTACTGATCTGTTTAAAAAATAAGCAGTCTGTGAGACTATGACAGTCATTAAGCACATAAACAACACATACTCAGACAGGAGCTAATACCTTTTTCAATGTTCTCATTTATAAAGCAGTCTGGTGAAATGATTCGCGCAAAAACATGAAAACATTGCTGTTGCGCGGACTATGATGACAGACAGCTCGCTCACGAGCGAGGGCGGGTCTGTGTTGAAACGCTGCTGTCAATCAACAATCGTGGGAGGGGCGTCAATTTTGTGACGTCACAAAACCAAACGGCTTGATTTGAGACAGGGGAAAACATAAGGAGATAAAAAAAAAAAAAAACACTGGATGGATTTTTATCATTTTATGATGGTTGTGTACAGGCCCTACCAACACATTTCAGTACAATCAACTTGTAAAAGTGCATGTACCATTATATGACCCCTTTAAAAGTTTGATTGATTACATTAAGAATCGTGAGAACAGCTTTAGATCAGTCAAACTACTGGGGTCCTAAGCTGGGACCATACCTGCTCAAAGTTATATGTAAAGGGTCTAGAATCGCCCCTGAAGGCTGGTAAAGGTCTGGCTATGCGAGAAAATAAAACTAATTAAGGCTATTTCAGCAGCTGTGAATAAATAATGCAGACTTGAATTGAGTTCATTTGTTTTGACAATAAAATAATGTTTATTTCTATGGTTTTAAACTCAGTTCTAAAATATCCTGTATAAGAGCAGAAGCCTGTTTATATTATACATGTTATACATAACAAAGAACATATGAATTTATCACACAATAGACAGCATTTCAAAACCCAATGTTTTAGCTTGAGTGTCCGTAATTTTCTTTCTTCATTGACTTTTGACCCCCGTCCAGCAGCAGAGACTCCAACAACACATCCATTCAGGAGAAAACACATCCATGAGAGAGGAACCAATGAAGATGAAGAATGAAACAGACTGAGAAATCAAAAGACATATGAGCAGACAGTGTGTGAGTGTGTGACGTCTACTTTAAACACACACTAAATCACTGCATCATCTCAATGTCTAGTGTCTGAATCTCTCAGTCCTCAATCTGAACTTTACAGGTGTAACATGAAAGACAGAGAATGTGATTCATTATGTGCAAAGATTTATTGAACAAAACCAGTAACAGTATTACACTGTGCAGATGTTACATTAAAGAGACGTTTTCACCTGATCTGATGCTTAAAAGTTACTTCCACTTCTGCAACATAGTGAATTCAACATTATTCAGTCATTTTCAATAATATTTGTAATTTATTTCGACCTAAAACCATGTTTTTTTAGGTTTTTTTTTAGGTTAACTGACAAAATGTTTTGACAAACACAGGAAAAAAGAAATAAATGTATACAGAAAAATGTAAGCTGTAACATAACTTGACAAAATACAATATAAAAGGACAAAATATAAAGACAATAGTGCAGACGAAGTCAATAATAACTGTACAACAAGAGTGTTGAATGCATCATTTCAGGGCTGCTGAAGATTGTCTCACTTAAATTGATAATATCATTCACTAAGGTGATTTTATCTGCATAATAAACATACTGTTATATAATATAGTTTTCTGAAATTACATTTGCAGAAGCTTTTATAAGATCACAGCAAATGAACAGCCCAGAGTGTTTCTACAGACCATCACCTTTGACTTGCTGAAGTCTCCACTGACGCACACACAATAACAACAGATGATGCCTGATACCAGAACAGCTCGTCATGTGATAATACCACAGATCTCTGTCTGCTGCATTTGTAGATGTCTGCAGCATGTAGGTTAGCTAAAGGCTGACAAACTAAAAGCAACGTAATTGTAATTGTATTAGATGTAGGCTTGGACAGTTAAATGTGTTAGTGGTTGTATGTAAGGAAGGTGGGTGGGAAAAGTTTGTTACTATAAAAAAGGGAGTTTGGTTATGGTGTCTCAGTTGACTCTCACAGCAGGTTGTTAAATCTGACACAGAGACACTGAGACATCATAAACCCTGAATCCAGCATAGAGGGGTTCAGTGAATGTGGTGTTGAATGTGTGTAAGTGTGTGAGTGTGTGTGGGTGTGTGTCAGAGACGCTGTAGAAGGACAGAGTGCCGGCCGGCACGTCCACATACACTCCTACTCTTTTAGACAAGGGTGATGGGGCAGGTATGTCAGTATTTATATTATTGTGCCAGACAGTGAATCTGTTGTCAAAGCAGTACAGACTCCAGGATTTGTATTGTATCCAAACCTCAGTTATTCCCGCCTTTATTTTGTTTATATGACACTGCTATATTAGCCCAACCAATCCGTTCAACCTCCCAGTAACAGCGTCCAGTCAGCCTCTCTTTACACAGAAGCTGCTCACAGGAATCAAATCTCTCTGGATGATCAGGATATGACTGCTTCTCCTTGACATAAGTTACTTTCCTGTTGTCTTCAGACAGAACGAGATGATTTTGTGCTGTGTTTGGATCCAGTGTGAGATCACAGGCATCTGAACACAAGAGTAGAGGTTAGAAGTACATAAAGGACAGTTGTAGAGCTGTGTGTGTGTGCGCGTGCGTCCATGTGTTTGTGTTTAACAGATTGGTAGGGGCCTAATGATTAGAGAGTCAGACTGGTAACCCAAAGAGATATACCTACATTTTCTCGGCCCTGGAGTGATTCTAATAGGTTTTCCATGGCCCAAACTGGAAAGGAACAAATGTAAAGTGCAAAAAGTTAATATTTGATAGTTAATAAGTTGCGAGAAACGGCAAAATTATCAGCAAAAAAAGGGAGCCAAATTCAGGATTCTGGTCTAGCAACATTGTAATAAAGTCTAATAGCTGCTAAGCTCTACAAACTAAAACTAAGTGACTAAATCCCAAAATAAGGTGTTTAAATAAATTTCACTCTCATAGTAGTACGTTTGTATGTTAGTATGTTTTATGCAAATGCTTTATGCACAAAGGCAGACACATATATTTTAGGTCTGTCACAATACCTGCACTTGGTCATTTGAAAGCATGTATACATGGACAGCAAGTGTGCCAGTCTGTTCCAGGTATTAAAAATGGCAAAGGCCTGTGCCTCTAATGCCAATTCAAAAAGGTGTAGCTATCATTCATCATGTTTGAGAACTCACATGGCCCAAAATCATGAAATGTCAAGAAAAAATGTTATGGTCTAAGTACATTAGATATTACATATAAATTAGTGGTAAAACGTAAAGTGTTGCACATTTTATTGGTGCAGAATTGAGTATATGTATTTTGAAAATAAAAAAATAAAAAACATTACACAACATGAATGATTACACCCCTCTGAAACCCAACAAATTTAGAAATTTGTCTTTACATCTAGGACACATTTAGTTTTTTTTTTTTTAAAGATATGTTATGTTCAGATGGGGTGTAATGATTTATGTTGTGTGCTGTACTTGCCTCATACTTTCTCTTATTAGGTTATTAGCTACAAAAAGTTAGACGATTAAGATCACTATATAATATTTTAATATCTAATGTTGCTGAGTTTAAGCACATTTTGTTCCTCTGTATTCTGTAGCAAATTCCGAAAAGGCATTTGTTTTTTTAAAGATATGTTATGTTCAGATGGGGTGTAATGATTTATGCTGTGTACTGTACTTGCCTCATACTTTCTCTTATTAGGTTATTAGCTACAAAAAAATAGATGATTAAGATCACTATATAATATTTTAATATCTAATGTTGCTGAGTTTAAGCACATTTTGTTCCTCTGTATTCTGTAGCAAATTCTGAAAAGGCATTTGTAAGCTATAATTCATGCTGTGTCCTGTATTTTGGTTGGGTAAACGTAAATAGTGGTGAATGGGAGTATAGTGGTAATGTAGTGGTGAACTACAGCAAATATGACTTTGCATTCCCATTTTGCATTCCCATTTTGCAGTTATTTTAGATATTTTAATGCCAATAACACAAATTGTAGTGCTATAAATATAAAATGTAAAAATAAACATTTGGGTATATTTACAATGCTAATAACCATGGAAATGTGTCATTACAGTCTGTAAATATCTCTTAACAACACAAGAATGCAAGCACTAGTACCCCTGAGACTTCCTGTTAATAAAGTATCTGGTAAGAATCTATTCTATATTAACAATGCATTCAATTGCATTACACATCAATAAACCACAATAATAAAATAAAAACAAATTAAGTGATGTCTCATGTCTCAAGTCAAGTGAATAACGGGTCATTGGACAGGCGTCCAATCACAACTGACTTCCGGAAAAGGGGAAATAACCAATGACATGGAGGTTATTAAAAAGCAAGTCCTACCCCTCGACTGCCAAAAATAAAAGTGTTTGAGCGAGCAAAAGCATCAGGCGAGAGAAGATCAAGCACGTGCTGCGAGACATGTCCTAGCGTGCGAGGGCTTGAATTGCGTACAGAGATGGCATGCGCGCGCGTAGGGTTTGAAATGTGTTTGAAATGAGTTTTCCTCTCGCGGAAGTAATTACAGCGCGTGCCAGCATCAGTTGTGTGCTCGGTTCTTTTAGGCATTGATTTGCGGCCATACACCACACGTAATAAATTGTCCTTTGTTACATAGAGACTACTGAACAGACATTTAGAAGATTATTTGAAGTCCAAATTATTGAATATCAAAATGTGTAAAATCTTTTGTTATAAGTGTTATATATCATAAGTTTTACACATTTTGTGTCTTCATGCCCACTTGAACACTTGGGCCAAATACAGGAAATACATCATGTGCAGAAACATCTAGGCTGTATCCAAAATAACATACTTCCCTACTATAGTAGGCAAAAAACTGTATGTGACGAGTTTTTAAACACCGGACAAGGTGTAAACATCCTTTATGTGCAAGCATGAAACAATTGAATCCTTGAACTTGAAATTTGCAGGTATTTTGATGTTGCAGGATATGATTGGAGTAATGGGAGACATGTGTGTCATCAAATATGGGAGGGTAGGTACGTCATCTGGGTCATCAGATGGGCACCCTCTTTCACTGATGTTTCGTTAATGAGCCCACAACATCTCCTCAGGGCTCAATGGTGATACCTGGCATCCCATTCTCAGCTCCATTTGCTATTTTTGGACCCAGTCTTGAGTCTTTATCCAGATCCACTGGATGCTTCTCTCAGCTACCTCCTATGCAGTTTTAATGGTTCGTCACAAGCTCTGGCCTCTAACTCCTGGGTCTCTTAGCAAGTTAGTAGTAGATGTAGAATTTTCTGCATCCTACTTCCACCGGATGGATTTCAGTGTTCCATCCACAAAGTTGTATTTCAGCAGCTAGCTTAAGTATTACACTCATAAACTCTTCCAATGAATGTGAGTTCAATGATGAAGACCTTCGCATAGGGGGATCAGAGAACTATATCAGGCCTGAGGGTAGAGGTTGTGATCTCTGGGGGAAAAACAAATTGCCGACCAGTATCCACCAGCATCTTCCAGTCGCTGAAGCTTATCATGCTCCATTGATGTAGGCATTTTCCTGGTTACTTTTGCACATTCATGGACATTGATGGCTTGCAAGTTACTCGCTGGTGGTAAATCATTTTTGGTAATACGTTTTTCCTAAATTTTAGAGGCAAGGCTCTAAAGGACTTGGTTGTGATGCCACGCGTAACGACCCTGGGTGACAGGATGACTTTACACCCTGTCAGTATGTGCTTGAGGGAAGCTGGGCTAGAGCAGAGAGCACACCCAGGATCTGCACCCAACCACTGATGGAGATTAGTTGGTATTGGAAGGATGTCATAAGTAGCTCTGATGATAAAACTAAATGCTTTGCTAAATGCTTTGCTTCCATTGTCCACAGGTCCTTCCAGCTGATCCTCCTCTTCTCCAACCTATCCCACCGTGTCCACTGTTCCTGTTTACAAAGGGAGACTGCCTTGGCCCATCTTGCTGCTTACTCCATTCTACGTATTTCCTCTAACACCATCCTCCTCCGCTCTGGTGCTATGGCTTTGTTTCACTCTGAGTCTACTAAATCTCATTGTTAATCCAAGTAGATGGATTAACTGAACAAACCTTGCTGAACAAGCCCCACAATGTCCGCATGTTTGATTGCTGCTACTGCCTCCTCCACTGCACTGGCTGGCCTCCATTTGCAGCCTGCTGTCAAGAGTTGTGCATTGTTACGCAGCACTATGTTTCATGATTCGTTGAGAGTCATCTTAAGTCTTACTTTAGCGCACTTGAACTCTTCTGTGAGACTAGTGAAGGGCAGTTTGAGGACAGAACTTCAGTAGAGGCCTATGTTGGTAAGACACCGTGGAACTCCGAGCCATTTCTTGATGTTACCTGTGATTTCTCTGTTCATTTCTCCACTGTGAGATTGGAACTTCATAAACTGTAAGGGGCCACAGCACTTGTGGTAAAAGTCCACACCAGGCCTTCAATCTTCCAAGTAGTTGGGTGTTATTAATGGCCGGTAGTCCACTACTGATTTCCTTCAGCAGTTGTTGTACCTGTTCTTTGTCTTTCAGGCTTGCATCATACCACCTACCAAGCCTTTTCACAGGCTGCTCAGACACTGTTGGGATATGGTCATTTCCGATGAAGAACTTGATGTCATTAAGCATTCCCTTGACAATGGAGATGCTATGTGATTTTGAAGGTTTTATCTTCATTCGGGCCCAACTGGTATTCTCCTGTAGTTTTCTGAGTAGTCTTCTAGTACATGACACTGTGGAGGTCAGTGTAGTAATGTCATCCATATAGGTGAAGACTAAAATTTCATCATTAGGGGCCAAGCACTGAAAGTGCGTAGGCACCTCTTAAAATCGTTAGCATTCTTATTATTATTCTTCTTCCGTTTCTTCTTCTCTTCCATATGGAAGTCTATGGCAGCCCAGGAAAGTTATTACATTTGGCACACTGATAGATGACAGTCTGAACAGTCACCATAGCAAATTTGGAGTCTCTAACTCAATCCCTCTAGCACCACCAACTGTCCAAAGTTTCAGTCATGTTTATGCTAATAACTTTGAACCATAAGGGCTAGAAACAAAATTTGATCATTGTAAAATCCGTCATGTAAATCCTTCTGCCATTTAGATTTTTTTTAAAAACCTACTTTTTCGGACTCGTCCTTGACGGTTGCTCCAATTTTCATGAAAATGTAACCAGATCATCTTCAGTCCATGCCAACAAAAAGTTAGAAGAATTCAAGTTGATTCGTCAAATCATTCATGAATACAGCGCAAACTAATTGTACGTAGTGCTTGCAAAAACAGACGTAAGGCTGTAACTCCGCAAAACTTTATCATATTCAGACCAAACTTGGTACATGTCATCACAAGCATGGCTTGAGGCTACATGCTGCTTTTCGGCACAGCGCCCCTACTGTTCGGAGATAAAAAAATGGCTATTTTTGGTTATAACTTCTGAACGGTTTGTCCAAAAATCATAAAAGTATTTTATGTGTGTGTTTTGAGCCATTTTGGGCGTCGGCCATTTTGACTTTTGTACTAAAATGCTGTAATTTATGAACGCACAAACGTATCGTTACAAAACTTGGTATGGGTCATTGGCACGATGCCCTGAAAGAGTCTGAGAAGTTTCGGACCAGCGGCACCTAATCGTGAAAAAAAAATATATTTACATGCTTATTACTTTGGACTTGGTTGACTTATTTTCACAGGAGACATATCCTTACAATCCTGAATCCTTGCCGAGTCCAACGATACCAAATATGCTAGGTTTCACCTTATAGTTAGCGCAACGTTGTAAATTAGCGCTTAAAATACTTTTGCGAATATCTTTGAAAACATTTCATTTCATTTGTAATCATTGTATTTTGTGAATCATAGGGTTCTTGAATACATATGCGTGTGTGATATAGACTTTGGGACAAGCTAGACTGCATGAATGGGGGTGAGAGTGTGTGCAGGAGTTAGAGACTGAAATATATATGCAGTGTTTTCCACCGAAGCATAGCAATTGGATATACATTCCAATGTTAATGGGAACCATATATTCCACTGGTGTAAAGTAGTTTTTTGGTCAGTAGAAAATAAGACTGAGCTCTTTGTCCAGAGGACAGAGAGATGACAGAGATGCTGTAATGAAGACCTTTGTTTGGTCCATTGTTGCTCCCTCCTATGTCTTACATATTATGGTAAAATAAATAAGAGATCTATTGGCAAAATAACTGGTGTCTGTGTATCGTGAATTAAACAATAAAAGGGGATAAGCATGATTTTTAAATCTACATAGGCTCTTAGGGGAGGGAGGTGCAAGTCTGAATTAAGCCACTGTCCACCCACCACCCACCTTGAGGCTTGAATGATGACCTCTATGGCCATAGTAAAAGCCAAGGGTGAGATAGTGCATCCTGCAATATTACCAATTTCCAAGCCTTCCACGAGGTGTAACCTCAGAGGTGGTAAATCAGAGGTGAAATATTACTTCAAAGTTGTAATGGTGTTCGGAATATTAAAGAAGTTGAAAGCAGCCCACAAGAGATTATGGGGACTGACCCAAAGGCCCAGGACTGACTGTAAGGTCTAGGAAGATGACATGGAGGTCCTTTGTCCCCACCTTTGCCATCTGGATTTGGCACCATATCATACTGGAATGCTCTAAGCACCCAGAAAACCCTGTTATACCTGCCTTCTGTACGGGTACAATCTTCTCCTTCCACACTATCCTCACGAGCCTCCCGAGAAACCTCAGGACATCCGATGCATTCTTGTACACCTTGTATGGGACTCCATTTGGCCCTGGGGCTGATGCTGAGGGACTACACTTCCATCTTTTTCGAAGTTGGAGGGTGAATCTCCATTTTATGTTCTGGAGAATTGATTGGTGGGATGTCTATAGTGGAACTGACATTTGTTAGTGCCGTCTTGGGTTGCAGTGTATCGTCTTCAAGTGATCCTCCAGATTTTATTTGTTACTTTCAGAGTTCCACTTTTCTCCCTCGGTCAGAGACTTGTCCGAAATTTGAAGGGATCATTAAAGAACTGAGTTCTTGTTCATTATTTTTTCCTTCTACGTTTTTGCATGTTCTCTACTCTACGGAGGGATGGCAATCTGAGTTTGATGTCACCTTGAAGTGCATTGATACCTTCTTTTTGCCTTTCAGAGCCTTTTTTTTCCCACTGCTTTGCCTCCTTTTCTTGAACGAGGGACTTGATCTCCTGTTGCCTCCTGGATATTGATGCAATTGGGGCCTTTTTTCCACCTTCCTTTCTTGTACTTTGAAACGTTCTACCCCATACTGATATTTAATGTCTCCCATTGTTTTCAATTTCTTCTCCACTGTACCTGTAACTTGCTCTAGCATCAGGGTCACATCTGTATTAATTGTTTTCCACAATTTTTTGTTGGCAGCAGCAGGCCATTTCATGTGCAATCTGTTCCCGGTAAGCCTCCTCTCTATGCATATCAGGAGGTTGGGAAGGATTCCCTACTGATGTCGTCCCTGTGCTTTTGGGTGCTTCCTCTGTGACAGAGGTACTGCTGCACTGCAAGCTGTGGTATGCATTCACTTGCTGTGCTTCATTCAACAAATTTTTCTTCTTTTTCTTACCTTTTGCAAGGAGTTAATGTGATGCTCCTGTCTCTCCTCTCTCAAGCACTTTTTCCTTCCTTGATGAATCCTCAATCCCAAGTGTAATGTAACTTTCTTCCATCCACAAGCACATGTCTGCAGTTTATGGCCCTTTGCTGCAGGTGTAATTGCGACAACACCTGTGGTACTCTCTTGGTCTGCACAAATGTTGCTCATTGTTGTTTCCAGTATTTTCTTCTGTTGTCTTTCTGTAGCTATGGCGGGTGTTTCCAATATAATAAACAACTTAGGAATCTACAGACATGGGTAGCTAGCCCATGACTGTCCCATTGGGGTCTATTCTCAAATTTGAATTCACAGTACTCATGAAAGAGTAGGCAAAAAGTACCTGTATGACCTACTACATCCGGCGAGATTCTGAAGTGTGCATATGATGGACACTTTACTATCCCATGAGGCTGCGTTACTCATTCATATTATATAGACAATACTTATTTAACAGTTACAAAGTAAGTTCTTTCAAGATAAGGACCTGTTCAAAAGAGAACGTGATTTTGGACACAGCAATAGTTTCAAATGAGCTGAAGTCTGCTTCTCTTGTTCTGCATTCATCAGTTATCTTTTTGCTACCAGCTATTGTTATGTCCAAAGCAGGTCTGTCAATGTCTTAAAGCTGGAATACACTACATGACTTAAGCTCAAATTTTCCCCCAATTTGCAGTCTAGATGAGCTGACAATAGTTGCCAAAAGTCTGCACCAGTCTGCAGATTTTGGACAGACGCAGTTGACAAATTTCACAAAAAAACTGCGTAGTATATGATGGGCACAGACTGATTTTTTAGCTTCAGACTATGATTTCATCAAGTAAGAG
>FLSR01004881.1:2011234-2035662 GCA_900092035.1 Leuciscus waleckii | reverse complement strand
AAATTCTATTTACAAACTCACCACACACAATAATGGTCAATAACTGTAATTTGTTGAAAGCTTATCTTTTTCTGAAAAAGATGACACCTTGCACATGAAGATAGCACATTGTTTTAGAATTTTACAGTCAAAAAATCTAATTATGTGAAAAACACCTATTTTAGCTTCAGGTTCTAAAGGGTTAATCTTTATAACGTTAAACTCCTCAGCTGACATGGATGTCTGACAAACTTTGTTGTTTTGATTACACACAATACAGGGAGCTTTTCCCTCATCACTGTAACTGTAACTGTAACGTGCTGCTTTAGCAAGGTTCCGTGAACCTGACCTGAATACCGCCCACTGATTGGCTAAAATGGACTTATCAGGTTGTGTTCACAAAAAACAAGTGTACTTGTCGGTTTCTGCTGTAAAACATGAACTCACGATGCCTTGACAGTGGACAATACCGGCATAGTGAGGACATGGAGAGTATCAAAATAAAGTTACCTCATATCGATATTTTACGTGTGGCATCAATGCATCGTATCGTTAGCGTTTGATCGATGCATTGATCCATATCGATGTATTGTTACACCTCTAATAATGTCTACACTTTTTTTGTTATAAGTTAAATTATAACGAGAGGATTTGTGTGTGCAGATCTCAGCACTGGACAAAAACCCTGCGTTTAGAGCGGTGAGTGGATTCCAACTTAAAAAACGTCTTATTGGCCATTGTGTTCAAGAAAACCTCAGATATGTTTGTGATTGGCTACATTGCTTAATGCTGCAAAATTACATTGTAAATAGAAAAATCTATTTATATTATTTTCGACGCCCTTAAGAGCACAATCACCAAATCTGTTTATGTTTATCAGTTTAGGAGATTATTTGCGTGAGTGCAGAATTCAGAGTTCAGCTCATGCACTGAACAAAACTCTGGTGTTTCAGCAATTACTAATCTTAACGTCTCTGATTGGCCATTGCGTTCATAAGCTCAACAGAGTCGTGTGGGATTGGTTATAGTGTGCAACGGTGTAAAACCAGTAATAAGTATGATGCAAAATGAGCAGATCTAAATTTAATGCCGCAATCAACACTTTTCATTTAATTTTCTTTAATTTCACTTTATTTAGTTTAAATGTGCAGGTGCAGTTTTGGCCAAAGCCCCTGTTAATTTTTTGGCTAAGTCTTCCCCAGCCTTACACACGCTACGCCTATGGTTAACTGTTTGATAATATTAGTGATTCCTATTTTTTTTATCACAAAAATGCTAAAACTGCCTCCGTTCGTTTTGGAGAAAAATTGGATCTTTGCACTGATCTGAACATTGATATTTTATGTGCAACAATAGCTCACTCTGTGTTTATTAAGGCCTCACAAATGATTATTTTTTTTTTTATAGTTAGTGTACTGTTATAAAAATGTGTTTGTTTATTATTAGAATTGTCACAGATAAAGATAATTAATCTAATGCCTTGTATATTCATTCAAATGACTCAAATTCAAATGATCATCTCATAAGTAAAAACCCCTGACAATTTGAAAGTAAAGTTCAGCTCATGCGTTCACCTTGCAAAATTGGTGATGTATAATAACTTGCTTTCCACAAATGATCCTGTTTTAAAATTAGTGGTTCTTTATATAAAGTGTTTCTCTCTGAGCATCAGTGACTGTTTACAGGCTTTTGTGATAGTTGTGCATGAGTCTGTGGCTCTGTTTACAATTGACATTGACATGTGATCACCGTGATCTCATCAGGAAGATCAGATCATCAACCAATCAGAACATTTCACATTTGTCCACATCAAGAAGCTTCTGTATCCAGATAACTGATCAGATTTCTTTTCCCCATGCAATATTAAATTTGAGTCAGACACGAATGGTGCCAGTCACCTTTATGTGTAATGCGAGAGAAATGCTAGGGCTTCTTTAAAAAACTTCTTCAATTGTAACTGGTAATTTAATTTATTTATTTATAAATTTTATTTTTTGAGCTGAAAATCATTCCCAATCACAAATTTGTTTACATGTGTCTTTTCAGTGCAGTGATACACAGAAACAGACATATCTTAATCTTTTATTTAACTATGTATTGGGGGCCCCCTGGTGGCGAGGGGGCCCCAAGCAGCCGCTTAGTTCGCTTATGCCTCGGGCCGGCCCTGAATCTAATGCCTTGTATATTCATTCAAATGACTCAAATTCAAATTATCATCTCATAAGAAAAATTCCTGACAATTTTAAAGTACAGTTCAGCTCATGCGTTCACCTTGCAAAATTGGTGATGTATAATAACTTGCTTTCCACAAATGATCCTGTTTTAAAATTAGTGGTTCTTTATATAAAGTGTTTCTCTCTGAGCATCAGTGACTGTTTACAGGCTTTTGTGATAGTTGTGCATGAGTCTGTGGCTCTGTTTACAATTGACATTGACATGTGATCACCGTGATCTCATCAGGAAGATCAGATTATCAACCAATCAGAACATTTTACATTTGTCCAAGAAGCTTCTGTATCCAGATAACTGATCAGATTTATTTTCCCCATGCAATATTAAAATTGAGTCAGACACGAATGGTGCCAGTCACCTTTAAGTGAAATACGAGAGAAATGCTAGGGCTTCTTTAAAAAACTTCTTCAATTGTTACTGGTATTTTATTTTAATTTTTTTGCTGTAAATCATTCCGATCCCAAATTGTCTTTTCAGTGCACTGATGTACAATGTATTTTGATGAAACAGACATATCTTAAAACATTTTAATTTATTTAACTATGTAACATTTATATTCTACATGTATATTTTACACAGAAGAGTTAAATACCTCAGTATGTTGAGTTGACAGGTTGGAGTCAGGAACGCATCAAACAGTAGCTTCACTCCTGAATCCTGCAGTTTATTGTCACTCAGATCCAGATCTCTCAGGAGGGACTTTGATGATTGTAGAGTTGAAGCCACAATTTCACAGCACTGATCAGTGAGATTACAGCCAGACAATCTAAATAGGGCAACAATAAAAAAAAATCATAGCATTAAAACTATATACGTAGGTAGAAACTGATTGAGAGCATTGTGTGTATTGTCTTATGTTTCGATAAGAAGCTGTTTGCATACAACAATAATGTAAACATTTACATCCAATTGTGATGCTAAGTTCCCTATCAGTAAGTTTTGTTCAACGTTAATCGCCTGTGATTGATGAATTGGGATCTCGCCTGAGAGCCCAATCACATTCAAGTGGTAAATGACGGAATAATGCACGTTGGCTAGTGACCACACCCCCGATTCTGGATATATAAGGGTCTGTGTGCAATACTCACATCAAGATTTCACTTCGGAGCCGAGCGGACATTTGTTTCACTCTGCTCTACAATCATCATTGTGGTCAACGGATCAAGAGGGAACCAGTTCCAGTGTTGGTGTGACAGAGTGTGCACGGCTGGTCCAAGAGGCTTTCCCCAAGACAAGCACATCTATTGCCAAGACATGTGTACTGCTGCTGCTCCAGAGAGCCACGAGAACCGCATGTTCACTATGTATGTGTGCCTGGACCTGCTTTGCCAGAATGGCTTAACGCTAGTGGACTATTCTTGTGTTTAGAATGTACCACTGATATGACTTTTGAGGAAAGTCTGTGTACTCAGTGGCCTAAAAGCTGTCTAGTTTAGCTTCAAAGCAACCAATCCAGTATAACATGAATGACCAAAGAGGGAGGCCAGATCGGGCACAAAGGTGTGAATGTACCCTGAATAAAAATGCCTTTCGATGGCAACAAAAGGCCATTGCATGGAAGAATACCTCACTAACTTCCGATTGTTAAAATTTTGGAAGTATACAGGGCCGTGGTATTTCCCATATATGCTCAGTAATACTCCTGGATAAATGTGAAATTCTGCAGTGTATAGTGTTGCCAAAAGTACCAAATTTGGTACTGAAAGTTTAAAAATGTGACGAAACCAGCATTTCCCTCCAGCATTTTGAGCGCTGTTGAACATATTCTCAAACACTTCAATGATATACCTAGTCACTGTGTTCACACGCTCAACATATATGTCTGTGATTGGCTACAATGATCAACGCTTCAAAAACATTTTGTCTTCACCGAGCGCTTACAAGATACACACGGGAGTGATACAGATACAACGCAGGCCTCTATCAGCGAATCCCTTATATATCCACTGATAGATGGATCCGCTGATAGGCGCCTACTTTGAAATGCTCCCGTGTGCATCTGTGTAAGTGGTGAAGAGAAGAATCATACTGTGCATCGTGCAATACAACATGTTTTTGTACACAAATTAAAGTAGACATTTATCAGTTTCAAACACTTATCCATAATTTGAGTCTCTTTTGCACTGATAAGAAGAAAAACGAGCGGGCTAATTGAACAATGTGTAAGACAAACCTCAGTATGTTGAGTTGACAGTTTGGACTCTTGAGTCCAGCACAGAGCAGCTCCACTCCTGAATCTTGCAGGTCATTGTTACTCAAGTCCAGGTCTCTCAGGGGGGAGTTTGATGATTGTAAAGCTGAAGCCACTATTTCACAGTGCTGATCAGTGAGTTTACAGTCTGCAAATCTGAAAACAGGGAGTACTCTGATTAAAAGGCATGTTGGTGAGCTTGTGTCCCCAAAAGATTGCAACACTGTAAGCCTTTGTTATGTAGCCAACCTTATATGTAAATACATCTTATATATGATTATGCAGATAATAAAAGGATACTGTGCAAAAGTGCCACTGGAAATCGAAAAAATATTCTCAAATTGCTAAAAAATATATTTTACTATATTTCTATTATGACAACTCTCATAAGATTTTTAGCATGGTAATGGATATGACAATGTTATTGTATTTGGTCGTGAATAGATCTGCTATGCTGCTGCAGTTGATTATTGCTGTTGTTGTAGATTTTTGCTGCTGCTGCAGTGCAAGTACAGGGACCTCCTACAGCCAGTACAAACACAGATACGCTTCTGTGGCATATAAGGCATACTGCTGCTGCACAAATACACTAATACATTTTTAGTTTTCTAAATTTAACTTTGAGTTATCTTTTTACATTGACTCAGTTAAGTAGCATATTAAGTATTCAAATTTAGTTGAACTTAGAAAGTTTAGTTGGAATATCTCTATGAATTAAGGTGAACTAACTTATCAGTCCGTCACATTCGATGTTACGTCAGAACGACTGATCTCACCTGAGAGCCCAATCACCTTTGAGTGGTAACAGAACAAGCCAATGCACATTGGCAAGTGAGATTTGCATCGCAAGCCACTCCCCGCTTGTGAGATAATGTGAGGTTAAATATCTCATCATGTATGAGAAAACGCTTCTCGGCAATTGCCGAGTTTTTCCGGCTTTCCGTGTTATCACTAGCTGTGATTACATGGACTCTAATGATCCAATTGTAATCACATTAGAAGCACAATCTAAACAAAAAACTCACATGTAACCACAAAAATCAGAATGAATTGGCCAGATCTGATGAAACTTTCTTTTGAATTGTAAGGGATAGTTTATGCCTTTTGTAATCTGATCGAGAGGGCGTGTAAACACTTGATCCAATTAAAAACAGAAACTGGAAAGTACTGCACATGTGCAATGACGTATATAGTGTAACATATGACGTATGAAGTAGTGATGTATGACAAGCAGATGTTCTTCCTGTTGAATAAAGTGTCATAAATGAGTGTCCTGTCATTCTTAAATTCTCTTTCCACTCATCGTTCCACTCTCTCTCATCCACAGATGACTAGTTTTGGGTGCCGCAATGTTTTTTTTTTACTTTTTGATAAAAGCAGCACGAACGGTTCATGTGCTCATCGTCGCCTAATTAGGACCCGAAATAGAAAAAGTATTAAGTCTGCTTTTTAAAACAAAGAAAAGGAGGTTTTTATACAACAACAGTGGGAAACTGTATATTTGTGCAATGTGTGCATGTCAAAAGATTAAATACGATCAGAAGCTTGTGACATATAAACAAGCACATTAACCCAATCACTTTATTTGGTGTTCATGTAAACGCTATTCGGATTCATCAATCAGAATGAATTCATTCAGATTGAAGCAAAAAGTGTTCATGTAAACGTAGCTACCTGTAATGTTATAAGGTAGGAGGCGCTATTACACATCTCCTGAACAAGTACAGTATCTCCAGAACAAAATACAGTTAAAGAAGAAGCAGAAAGGAGCAATCTCATATGCATAACTGAAGCTAAATTCACTGCAAATGAAAATAAATAATAAAAGCACAGACTAACGGTAACTGGTAAAAGGCACACATTTACTCATCTGAGATTAGTAATTATATTAGCCCACATATGATTACCCCATTACAATAGTCACTTTACAGCTACTTATATTATAAAAATACATTTACTTGTAGGTTTAAAGTTCTACATATGCCGTCATTTAATGTGCACAACAAATATTCTAGAAAAACGCTCCTATTCTGTTGCGCTCTGTCTGTTTGGTGTGCAGCAGCGCTCGTTCACTGAAGTCTGTGAAGTTTACTATAGACTCGATTGCATAAGGTTTGTCCACTCCTGATAGCAAAATATTTTTGCATGACCTTCCAACATTTACAGATGGAGAATATACTTGTGAAATGTAAGTTATGCACTGTGGAAAACACCATGTCTCAACACATTAAACAGCACAAGTTTCTGTCAGAGCATCTGAAGGGGCAAGCGGTGTTAAACTATATACATTTACTATATATTAAGGCCTTCCAAATAACTCATAAGGTAAAGCATGTCTCATATACGACAAATTGTATTTTGCATTTTTCCTACAGCAGCTCACTCTCTGTGTCGTCCGTTTTTTTCAGATGTGCTCGTAATATCAATCTAATGTATATCAATATGAACAGTGTTTCATTCTATATAGTTTATAAAAATAAATAAATATCTTGTCCAAACTCAATATACCGCCCAGACCTATGTTCATACTGTAATATTATTATATTTTCACACTCACAGAGCTTTTCTGCAGTTCCTCACAGCAGGTACCAGTCTCAATTTACCCTCTTTTGATTTGATGTTGTACTTCATAAAGTCTAACTCATCCATCACCTCCTCTGACATCAGGATCATGTTTGCCAATGTTGAGCATTGTGCAAGAGAAAGACTTTTTCTTTTTGTTTTAGAGTTTAAAAATGCCTGCATTTCTTTAAGAACAGAATGATCCTTCATTTCAATCATGCAGAGTGACAGATTCATCCATCTTTCAGGACTGACATTGTTTTTTTGACCTCGTTTGAGGTTTTGGATTATGTTCTTGTGCTCTCTGGGTTGTTCTCTGTGTGAATCAGCACATCCTGTAAGAGTCTCTGGTTGGACTCCAGTGAGACGCCATGAAGAAATCGAAGTAAAAGATCCAGGTGTCCATTTTTACTCTCCAAGGCTTTATTCATTGCTTCCTTCAGGAGCTCGTCCAGAGGAACATTCTCACACTGAGTTCTGGACTTTCCTGTGAGGAACATTTTCAGAACTTCACTGTTCTTGTGTAAATAGCAGAAAAACACATACAGTGCTGCAAAAAACTCCTGAAAGCTCAGATGTACAAAGCTGTAAACCTTCCTGTGATAAATCACAGATTCCTCCCTAAAGATCTCAGTGCAAATCCCAGAATACACTGAGGCGTCAGTGACGTCTATGCCGCTCTCTCTCAGGTCCTCCTCATAGAACATCACATTGCCCTTCATCAGCTGATTAAAAGCCAGTTCAGCAAGTTTCACAATCACGTCTCTGTTGGACTGCAGGAGTTTCTCTGGATCTCTCTCTTCATACTTTTGGTTCCTCATATGAGTTTGAATGAGGAGGAAGTGGATGTACATTTCAGCAGAGTTTGAGGGATTTCTGCACTGAGATCTTGTTTCAGGATGTTTTGAAGCACAGTGGCTGAGATCCAGCAGAAGACGGGTATGTGGCACATGATGTGGAGGCTTCTCGCTTTTCTGATGTGTGAGATGATTCTGCTGGCTTGATGCTCATCACTGATTCTCTTGCTGAAATATTCCTCCTTCTGAGGGTCATTGAAACCCTGAATTTCTGTCACACGGTTGATGTAGTTAGATGGGATCTGATTGGCTGCTGCTGGTCTGGTGGTGATCCAGATGAGAGCAGAGGGAAGCAGATCTCCTTTCATGAGGTTTGACATCAACACACCCACTGATGAAGTCTCAGTCACATCAGAAACTTTCTCACTGTCTGAAAACTTCAGTGTCAATCTGCTTTCATCCAGACCATCAAAGATCAACACAACTGTACATTCATCATACATCTCAGAGTCCAGATCTCGAAGTTCAGGATGAAAGTCCAGCAGAAGTCTGTGAAGACTGTACTGATGATCTTTAATCAAGTTCAGCTCTCTAAATGGAAGCACAAACATGAAATCTACATCCTGATTGGCTTTTCCCTCGGCCCAGTCCAGAATGAACTTCTGCACAGAGACGGTTTTTCCAATTCCAGCGATGCCTTTAGTAAGAACAGTCTTGATTTTGTCTTTCTTCTCTCTTCTGATCTCCTCATATACTAGTTCAGGTGAAGGATCAAATATGTCATTGCAGTGGATTGGAGTGTCTTGGAGTGTCTTGTAACTTTTCTCCATCAGTAGCACCTCATGTTCTTCATTCACTCCTTCACTCTCTCCCTCTATGATGTACAGCTGTGTGTAAATCCTGTTCAGGAGGGTCTGATTCTCTTGTAGTTTGATACCCTCAAAAACTCTCTCATATCTGTTCTTCATGCTGGTTTTGTGCTGGTCTTTGACTCTCTGAAGATCATCATGCACTGGTTGGTGAGAATCGAGCTGTAGGGCTGCTTCTGTGTCATGATGACTGATGTGTTTCGACAGGAGGAGGATGAGCTGGTCTGACAGGACACATATCTGATCTGGTCAGCTCTCCCACCACTGAAAAGACATTAAAACAAACAGAAAAGACATTTATCAAAATAGAGAAAATATGTAAATATCTTTAATATTGAAATATGTTATTTAAAATCAAACCACAACCAAAATGATAAGGAAGTGTTTGTTTAATAAACCTCTTTTACATATAATAAATCAATTGTGGCCAGTTGATTTCCAGAAAAAGTTCCTCAAGGTTCTGTTCCCCTCCAATATTGTACAATTTGTACGTCTCCCCCCTTACGGAACAAAAATACATGGGAATATACTACAAAATATAATGCAATATATTACATAATACATTTCTATATATGGGAAACTAGTGCTTATATTTTTCAATATACTGCAAAATCTCCATTGGCCATGTATGGCTATATATTGATACATATAAAATATTTCGAAAGAAGACAAAAATAGCATTACATGTAATTGTGGCAGGATGAGGCAGAGGGCCGTGAGAGAGCGTGTGATTACTGATGACTGCCACCTGTGAGACACACCGGTCTCGCATCTCTCACGGAGGAGCTTCGGAAGCATAAAAGGAGCGACGACAGTGAAGGTTTTTTATTTATTTTTTATATGTTTTATTATGTGTGTGCGGCAGTCGACCGTGAGGGGCATTATTGTAGGGACATCAACATTATATTGTCATGCCCCTAAACATGACGTGGAACAAAACGAACTGTTATCGGTTGCGTTACATGTCAGTCAAACGTTCTCTTGAGCAGTCCTTGGCCAAGAAAGGCTGTGATAGAGTCCAGACCTTCTGCCGTCAGAGTCTAGAGACTACACGGCACTTAAAGCAATTCCTCTACAATGTTCAAAATGTTTCCCTCACAACTCTCGAAGTTGTCCAACAATTCAGTTTGCTTATCACCACTTCCAAAAGCTGACCATCAAAGCTGGTGGATCCTTAACACAACGGTAAAATAAATCCTTCTTTCATGAGGTGTAAATGTGTCTTAGCCCTATTCGGAAGGGACTAGTTTTACAGGGGGATGTTAGAGAAATTTGTGTTTCACTAAAAAAAATACTTTGCGATTTTAATCATGTCCGAATCTGCCATGTCTGTGTTTTTCTCACACAACTTGCCCAAAAATTCCATGGAAAAATAACTATTTTCTACTGTTTTTCAACAAACTGAATAGTCCTCTGAGAAATCTAGTACTGTCAAATGCGAATGTCAATGGCCCCTTTCACACAGAGATTCCGGAAAATCTGCGGATAAAGTGAAGTGCATTCACACACAAGCCGTAAAAATCCCGTAAAGACACGTGACTTCGACGTGACATGTAATGTCTCAGCAGCGTCTTAAGTTCGCTTATGAGCTGCGATTTCTCGCTTGTGCAATTTTTTCTCTGATTCGATCATAAACTAGAGCATTACGTACCGTTTCACTAGCTGGCGAACGATCCCGGCTTCAGCTCATCATTATGACACGGCATTTTTACGGCTTTTGTTCACACAGTGCGTGTTCCGGGACTGACCACGGCAATGTTACTAGGTCCCCAACCCGGCATCGATCCCAGCATCAATCCCGGGTCGTGTTTGCGTTCACACAGAAGGCGTTCTGGCAATTTGCCGGCAATTTCCCGGATTTAAAGCGCTGTGTGAAAGGGGCTAATGATTGCAGACATTGTATTATACTAACGCTTCTCCTCGTTCACATGCTTTCAAAAAATAAATAAATTATAAAACTGATATATAGAGCCAAATCGTGGAAAGAGTGCCCATTTTAATAACAGTGTCACGTATTGTCTAGATGTCTCTGCTCACTTATGTGGGTTTATTATAAAGAGACACTTCTATAAAATTACACAAAGTATATTAAATAGGGTTTTAATGATAAATTAAA
Source organism: Leuciscus waleckii (assembly GCA_900092035.1). Classification (NCBI taxonomy): domain Eukaryota; kingdom Metazoa; phylum Chordata; class Actinopteri; order Cypriniformes; family Leuciscidae; genus Leuciscus; species Leuciscus waleckii. The sequence continues at coordinate 2,024,916 of FLSR01004881.1, read as the reverse complement.
GATATATCAATATGTAATTCATAACAAAAATATATATACACTCACCTAAAGGATTATTAGGAAAACCTGTTCAATTTCTCATTAATGCAATTATCTAATCAACCAATCACATGGCAGTTGCTTCAATGCATTTAGGGGTGTGGTCCTGGTCAAGAAAATCTCCTGAACTCCAAAGTGATGTGCCGGTCTTTGACTCTCTGAAGATCATCATGCACTGGTTGGTGAGAATCGAGCTGCAGGGCTGCTTCTGTGTCATGATGACTGATGTGTTTCTGACAGGAGGAGGATGAGCTGGTCTGACAGGACACATATCTGATCTGGTCAGATCTCACACCACTGAAAACACATTGAGAGACAAACAGAAAAGATATTTATCAAAATAGAGAAAATATGTAAATATCTTTAATATTGAAAGATTTTATTTAAAATCATACCACAACCACAATGATAAAGAAGTGTTTGTTTAATAAACCTCTTTTACATATAATAAATCTATTGTGGCCAGTTGATTTCATGACATAAAGTTCCTCAAGGTTCTGTTCTCTCCAATATTGTACAATTTGTACGTCTCCACCCTTACGAAAACATAAATATATGCAATATACAACAAAATATAATGCAATATATTACATAATACATTTCCATATATGGGAAACTATCGCTTATATATTTCAATAAACTGCAATATATCCATTGGCCATGTATGGCTATATACTGATACATATACAATTTTCCACTGAGTAAATGTGTAAATGTGTCTTTAGCCCTATTCGGAAGAGACTATTTTCAAGGGGGACGTTAGAGAAATTTGTGTTTCACAGATGTACTTTGCGATTTTGATCATGTCCGAATCTGCCATGTCTGTAATTTTCTCACACAACTTTCCCAAAAATTCAATGGAAAATTACCTACTATTTTTCGAGACAACGGTCCTCTGAGAAATCTAATTCTATCAAATGTGAATGTCAATGATTGCTGACCACTAGCGGCGCCAGGATTTTGATTGTAGATGGGCCTCCAGAAAACTGGATGGTCCAGTTAAAATAAGCCAAAAAATTAATAAATAAATAAAAACCGGTTCCCCTTCATCTCCGTTTCAGGGCTTTTCTGCGGCAGGACAGCGACTCAGTACCTGAATTTAATGTGTAATTAGCGTAGTTAAATAAAACAAAAAAACTTAAACAGGATTTTTTTTTGTGCTTTTTTTAATACAATTAAAATTTCATTTAATTTATTGTTTAATAAAATTATAGGCCTATTATTTTTAGTTTATTAACAGCAACAACAGCTGTAAAGATGAAGTTGACAATCGCCATCTCCGTAGTGAACGCGCCTATAGAGAGAAATGCACATCATGGATTACATTATCAGAGAGTAACCTATTTCTTTTCGTTTTAAATTGTTAAAAAGACATTTCAAGCTTTCTTAAGATATATTTCATGTCTGTGAGGCATACGCTGAGTTTCGTTAAGTAAGGATGAGATGCACTCCAGTTCACGAGCAATGCAAGTGACCGTGCAGGCGCCTCCTAATTATATCGTCTGCTTCTTATTTATTAAATCCAGCAATTGGTTGATAAAAAAATATAAAAATTAAAAATTACAAAACAAAACTTAATAAGTGGTCAAAATCTATGTCTCTCGATATATTGCGCATCCTATCTTACTCTTGCGGTTCACTTTTCATAATCAACATAGATGAAAAAATAACATTATAATATTTTAACAAATATGAAACTAAATGAGCTTATTTAATGGCTACAACACGTAGGCCTACAGACTCTCTATTTGTACAAATTGCTGCACATTCATTTTATTCTGAATTTTGCACACATAAGTTGAAAGGCATTTGTTTGTGCATGCATAAAACATATCTGCAACATTGATCAAGTTCACTGATAATTATACGTGCATTTATTAATTATTATCTTAATGAATAAATGTAACAAGGACGAAGCATGTAAACTGCATTGTTTGTTTAGAATGGAATGGATCGCAAATAGATCCGAATGAAGAAACGTACAAAACCATAGTAGAAAATGGGTGGGCCCGGACCTAAAATGGGTGGGCCCAGGCCCACCCGAGCCCAATGGTAGCGCCGCGGCTGTTGCTGACATTGTATTATACTAACGCTTCTCCTCATTTGCATGCTTTCATTTAATTTCAACATGGATGGCATCCGACGAAAAAATGTAATTATAAAACTGATATATAGAGCCAAATCGTGGAAACTGCATTTTAATATCAGTGTCAGGTACTTGTCTAGATGTCTCTGCTCACTTATGTGGGTTTATTATAAAGAGACACTTCTATAAAATTACACAAAGTATATTAAATATTTAGATATAAATAAAAGTTATATCAATAAGTAATTCATACAAATTTTTTTTTTTTTTTTTTTTCTTTTTCTTCATCCATGATGCACACAAGCAACATATACTTCATCCATGATGCACACAAGCATAGCAGATGTCCTTCTGTAAATCGGTGCATGAAATCAGACATCGGGTGATAAGAATTGTAACTCAAACTCAGTGGAATACAGCACATAATGGTAAGTACTTTATTACTATTTTGTTCTACTCACAAGCCGTATGAACAAACGTTCGATTCAGTAGTAATGCATTAGTGAACCGACTGAAGTATCCTGTCTGATTCAGACTAAAGTGACGACGATTTGTTCACCAAACTAAATTCATCAGGAAAGTTCTTTGATTAACCCTCGACTTGCATCTGAATTGCAAAGTATCATTTCGAACTGTTTGCCTTTTTGTTCATATGTTAATAAACCTCTTCTGTATTGCATTATTGGACTCTGTAATTGTTAAATGTGTAATTATACCCATATACCTAATAATATTAAAAAATGAATTGCCCTAATCAATGGCTTTGACATGGTCGACTACTACATATAGTTAGTTAGTCTTCCCAACTCCACCATGTTGCATATGTAGTTAATCAAGAATGTCAAAACGCAATTCCATTTTATCCAATTTTTTAAGGTTCTACATCTTTAGTAATTACAGTAATTAAAGTTACTGTGACAACCAAAATCTATTCTCTTTAAATAGCAGCTATCTTTTGTTGCCAGCATGAGCACCATACTTGTAATTCATAATTAGCCTGTATACCATATTCTTCTAATTATCTGAGTTAAAGAAGGCTATAATCAAACCTTCTTTATAGTGAAGGGCTGGGCTTGTTGCACAAAGTTCAAGATTAGTTTTAGCAAACTCAGTTTTTTTCGGGCTCAAAAAGATGGGTTGGTTTTTAGCGGTTCATCGCCATGGTAATTTACACCTGTTTCACACACTCTGTTTGCACGTATGCGGTGCAGGAGAAGCACACACTCATGTGCTTTCACATATGCTGCGTTTGCAGTGTGCAACTGATCCACTGTAGACTACAAACACAACATCTATTCACTATTTTAATTTAATTTAATTTCAAATAATTTGTCAGAATTGCAATTGTCAAGACACAGTACAGTTATACAGTCTTTCATAGACTTATTCACGTTTCAACACACTAAATTATTATTCAATGCATTACTTAAAGATTTATATATTAATTTGCTCAAGCAAATGGCAAGAACATTTAAACATGTACTTTTCTTCTGTTAAAAATCACAAACATTAAATAAAAGTCGACTCTCATGCTTTTTTCTTTAGCATTTAAATCTTTATATAAAAGTCCCACGGGTCGTACAGAACTTTGTTTCTCCACTTCAACAACGAGTGTCATCCATTGTCCAGCTTTCTTGTTCATTGTAGTTCTCAGACCAGGAGATGCAAGGCCCTTCTCCACACATAATATAACAAAATGTGCAGTGTATTTCACAATTGTTTTTTTTTGCTACTCATGGTAAGTGTTTTGCTTTTCTTTGCTTTGCTTTACCCCGGGCTTAAAGTAAAAATATGACTCTGAAAAATAGTATCATTTAATTAGATGCATTTATGGTGAGATTACTACATTTTCATGTCAATCTGTGTTCATTTTGACCATGAACCATGCGCTGTCACTTAAATTTAGTGTGTGCAGGACAGCAAAAATGGACTCTGTGCGGAAATGATTGTTGCACTGCTGTAAACGAAACTCTCCTGGAACGCATTACCGGACGCATCCGCGTGCAGTGATCCAGAGTAACCTGTGCAACCTGAGTAACCCAGAGTGATCCTATAACCTGTTAGTATGGGTACAGAAAAAAATACACACTGCAATCGGAGTATGTGTGAAACAGGCATTACGCTACATGGCTAACCTGCTCGGAAACAGGTTTTATTCTGGGTTAGAGATCGCAAACCCAAACTGGACCAATCAGCTGTGAGTAAAGAGACATGTATCTGATGCGATAAAGCCACTCCCCCTGTATCTCTCCCTCCAAATTAAAGCAGTTTATAGTGAAAAAACTTTAGAGACAAAATTAATAATCTTTTGCTAATTATTTCTTAGACTATTTTTATATTATATGAAACATAATTACTTTTAATTCATATAATATATTCATATAATTATTATATTAATTCACATGTAACAATAAACTTTCCTTTTAAATGAATATAATACATGTATTCATATATAATGCTTATGTGTATTTATTTGAGCTCTTTGTGAACCTATAGGCTGATTATTAGCCATATTTCTTTGATACACATCATGCATTATATAGTCAGATATTTTCTTTCAGCAGCTTCTCAAACTGTCGCTGCAGCAAAGTGTTAATTTGCTTAATCTTCAGAAGAGAAGTGAATTGTGCCGTCTCTCTTGTGAGAAGTGAATCAAACTGGCGCTCTACATGTTCAGTGTGATTGGCTGTTTGCCGCACGTGTCACACTTTCAGGTGCACGCGCTTCAGAGTTAATCACAAACTCTGGATCAAACGTTGATAGAGAACATTAATACTGAGCTTGGTGAAACCGCTGAATCTGATCTACATCAGGTTGGATTTATCTAGATTTGTCAACTCTAAACCTGCTCTGAAACTCAAGAGTTTGTTCAGCTAGCTTCATGCAACAGGACACTTTTCTTTCTTTTTTTTAACCATGGTTCGCTCTTTCTGTTTTTGTTCTTTATATTTGATTCTAAAGTAATAAACATTATACTAGATCTTTAAATTAGACCAATATAAGTCAATTAATTAAACAATATAAGTTGGACCAAACTAAGACAATTAAATAATAGTAAATTGATTAAATTAAATAGTATCAACAAAATAATAATAATGAATTAAATATACCTTAGTTCATTAATTAAATTACATTGAATGCTGTAAGGTATATTTAGGTAAGATTTAGGTATAAATATTTTTATCTAAAAATAAAACAGTCTATGTAATCCAAATAAATTGTGTTGACTCAATGAAAATGAATGTGAATGAAGTAAATTAAATCCAGTTTAAAAATGTTCCTATATTAAATGAAGTAAGAGTAACAAATTAATTTTTAAGTGTACATGAATATACTCACACAGGGTCAAAGGGCACGGCTTCATTACAGAGATCAGTGGGGTGAATCATGGATCTGTTACTCTTCATAGACACACATGTGGATACTGGAGATGCTGCTTTCTTTCTCTTCCTGCTGATGATACTGAGAAAAACAGAGATATATTTCAGATCATAATGAGATATACACTACTGTGCAAAAGTCTTAGGCACATTTGTATTTTCCTTTTGCCATTAATTGTATAATCCAGTGACTTTTTGGTATGCACATGGAGTCTGACAACAGCCGGTATGATATGATCTAACCATCATCAAGTCTGTCTGTGATCACATGAAGAAACACTTGTACAACGACTGAAAAAGCTGGAAAAACGCTGTTCCTCCAGAGCACTCTCAAGCACCACCAGCTGGTTGTTCTCAGAAGAGCACCAGGCATTTTCAGCCGGCTAAATACGCTGTGGTGGACACACGTTACCGAACGTTACTAACCCTGCTTGCATTTTAATGCATTGTATTTTTAGGACTTCCATTTTTATGGGCTGAAATTCAACATGGTTGTATATATAAGTTGTGAATATTTAGTTTTGAATATTCAAAACATTTCACAAACATTTTCATTTTTAAAAATTCAATGATCCATATTCACCCTTCAGATTTCACTTCCAAAATATTCATTCTGTTAAAAAAATACAACCTATAATATTCGACAGGCAATTTTTGGTCCATTTTATTTCGCTTTACAAATTCGCCTCCACAAATTCAGTGGTTCAAATTCGTCAGAAAATTCAACCTTTGACATCCGGGAACGGCAGGAATATCAGTAAATTGCCGAATGATAATCTCCATAGCTATTAGTCGACCTCACCAGTAGGGGGTGCAAGCGGCTGCTGACGGAGAAAACTATAGAGCAGGGGTGCCCAATCCTGCTCCTGCCGATCGACTGTCCTACACAGTTCATCTCCAACCCTAATCAAACACACCTGCCTTTAATTTTCAAGTGATCCTGAAGATGTTAATTGGTTGCATCAGGTGTGTTTGATTAGGGTTGGAGATGAACTGTGCAGGACAGTCGATCGGCAGGAGCAGGATTGGGCACCCCTGCTATAGAGCAACGGGTGAGAGAGTCATTCATTCATAAAAACGGATTTACAGAAATGAAGCAAGCGGTATTTGTGATGATTATCAGGGCCAGTATATTTATGGAAAAGCTGATAAGACACAAAAGCTGTGTTAACATTTAAGTCTTCACATGAAGTTTTGTACATGTAAGCTTTCTCTACCGTGAACGAAATTATAATGTTAATAGCTGATGTACAGATAAAATTGATGCTGATGTACAGATAAAACGTTAAATCTGAGGTATAGACATACATTTCTCTGATTTTCTCTTAAAATCAACAAAAAAGGGCTTAATAAGATCAATCATTTCAAATACTTTAGAAATGAAAAGTACCTCACCTAGTTTGATTTTTCTTTTTCTTGGTAAATTATTTATTTGGTAAACTATATTGATAGCTAAATATAATAAATGAAACACACAAAAATTTTAGATTAACTGCCATCAACTGATTGATATTAAATACAACTCGTAGGGTGCAATTGAAATTAATAAATAAAGTTTTACTTCATCAATCAGTTTATAATATCTAAATGTTTTATATTGAACTATTCTATTAATAATAAATTAAAGTTACTTCCTTTTAATTTTGTAGGATATTACTAATACTAGTTATATTGGTTAAATGTGTTCCCCGGTAGTTTTGCCATGTTTGCTTATTATACTGTGTTTTAAGGGGCTTGTTTTGCTCTTTTTGTGATAACTGGCAACCCGTCACCTGGAGCTTTAATCAAGAGAGGGAAGAGTTCAGAAGTAAGTTTGCAAACTGAACAGCAGCAACTGTTAGTGTTGACTAAGTAGTTACACACACACACAAATGACACACATTTGATTTTTTCACATAGCGGCAAAATATGAATATGCCTACAGAGAGCGCGCGCTATTGACATCAACTCGATAAAACTCATCAGATGCATGTACTTTACGTCGTCTTGCGACCCTGGGAGTCGCTCTCCATTTTAGAGTCTGACAGCAGCTGTCAATTAATCCGTCACTGTGGGTCTCAGGTACACGCCCCCCCGCTCAGCCCCGCCCTCGGTTCGTCCCCTCTATCTCCGCTGGGGTCTGCCCACTTTTCCAGCATTTTTCAAATATTGCCAGTGGGTGGAGTCAGGCTCTATCAGGGGTTTAGTTACCCTTTAACAAATATCAGTTTCTCAGTCTTGCACACGCTGCATGTGAGTTAACCACGCCCACTTATTGACATGTTCCAGTATACATGGGATTAAAAAAGTCTGTTACAGTTGACATTTTATACAGTGGTAAAATACCATCATACCACCCAGACCTATTTCACAGTTTATTTAGTAATTGTTAAAGGCCATTTCGCGCTTTCAATCATCATTAACCCCCCATCTCCAAAATTATGTAAATAATTAGATTCAACATTTTAATCGCTTGACAGCCCTATTATTAACATGTTAATAGTCAGAGAATAGAACATCAGTGAGTGAATCATCATGTTAAAAAAAACTTCACATTCCACTTCATGATACTCACACAGGGCCAGATGTTTCAGCAGATCCATCACTGAGATTAGGTGGATGATGCATGGAGTTGTTACTCTTCATGGACACACAGCTGAATCCTGAAGATGGTCCATCACTGAGATTAGGGGGCAGATGCATGGAGTTGTTACTCTTCATGGACACACAGCTGAATCCTGAAGATGGTCCATCACTGAGATTAGGGGGCAGATGCATGGAGTTGTTACTCTTCATAGACACACAGCTGAATCCTGAAGATGGTCCATCACTGAGATTAGGGGGCAGATGCATGGAGTTGTTACTCTTCATGGACACATAGCTGAATCCTGGAGATGCTGCTCTCTGAATGTGAACAGAAGCCTCCTCTTCTCTCTCCTCATACACATTCATTTTATAGGCAGACTTCGACTTCTCTTCTTCCTATATAAGATAATTCATTTCAGGCCTGTATGTGGAAACACAGAACATACAATGAATTTTGACACAATTAAGTTTCAGTACTAGCTGGTGACCAGAAGTGAGGGTGCACAGTGACCGAAGTGGCCGGGCCCCCTGTGGTGCCGACGCTGTGTGTTTGGGGGCCCAAGAAGCTGTGGTTGACAGTGATTTTAGGCCAGTTAAGGGCCGTTGTTATGATGACACACAAAACACAGAACAGCAACACCCACTGTTGATGCAATAATACTAGGATAATGAGCTCACAGGTGTGTGTTTATAGATATTTTACAATGGCTTTGAACACAGCTCAGCCAATCATAACCAAGGACCAGAACTATCCATTTGTGATCCCATTTGTGCTTACCTAGTTTGTGGGTTTGTGTTTAACACAGACGAATCATGAATCTTGTGTTGCTCTGTCAAAAAATGTAATTATTATGAATTATTATCTGCATCCTAAATGATACTGCAGACCAACTTCAACTTTCTATTCTCAAACAATTTTTTTTTTACATATGTTTCTCTTGCTTATTTCTGTAGTCATATACATTGATTTATGTAGTTTATTATTTTTAGTTAGCATAACAAACAGCTACAAACATAAGTAAGTTTCCTTTCATGGGTACTTGTGCAGCATTGAATGGCACTGTGGGAACTCTCTGCGTGATTGCGTCATGAAGCATGTGTGAAATCAGTCCAGTGGTGTGACGGAACATCAGATGCGGGTGACATCACAACCAGGCAACTATAAAGCATGCCCAAGCAGTGCAGCGCTAGCTTCTATGTCTTCAGTAAGAGCTATATGTGAAACCGTTGTTCTTATTTGGTGTTGTCTGTCACTCATAAGCATATATTAGCATTGTGAACAGATTCCATTACGGACACTCCTCTCTCGCCTGGCGCTCTTTGAGGAGGGTGCTCAGGCTCACGTTACTCATGGCTGCCGAGGCACAGTGGCGATTCAGGTCATGGGAATCACAAATGGATTTAGCAGAGCGGTTAGAGATGGGCCTTGCCTTGCCTTGCCTTGCCTGCTAGATCAAGTGCCTTTTCTCAAGGTTTGGTAGCATGCACTGCGGTTTCTTCCTCCCCGAGTGAGACACAAGTGCTACAATTATCTAGCTCTGAGGACTTAGATGTTGTAAGCATCAATAGAGGAGATGTTGAGGACTCACCACCTCACTCTCCTGCATATGAGGAGCTAATGAAGGTTGTGACTCACGCTGTTGCCAGAGTAACATTGACTGGCCGAGAAGCAGGACATTCGTTCCAAAATTAAATTATAGCCTGCTGTATCTGTGTTTTGTGTGACATCATAAAAACGGCCCTTAACTGGCCTCTTAAGTTACAGTCACAGCCTGCTTGTCTGGGACTGCCGGTTTTCCCGATCCACACACCAAGGTAAGCAACCGGTCTCTCATTGAGTAAATAGTGTACCAACATCACATTATTCAATGGTATTAGGCTACAAAGAGCACGTTTATGGGGTGATGCCTAAGGTGAAAGAGACGCTATAGCCAGCTATCTCTCCCGAGTCAACATCATCCCTAAAGGCCCCGACATTACCCACCAAATCAGTCATAACAACATCGGCTGTGGTGGCTAAGGCTTATTCAGCAGCTGGTCATGCTGCAGCATGTCTACATACCATGTCACTGCTGCAAGCCTACCAGGCTGATTTGATAAGAGACCTCGATGAGGGCAGGGGTATTGCCCAGATGCGGTTACTGAGCTGTGTCTGAGGGTAGTCCCTTCCGGGGGGAAGAGGTTAACACCTCATTATACAGTGCCCATTTCCCCACAGTGCCCTCAGGCGGGCATTCTGCCAACCCTGCAACCTCGTGTGTTTCGGCGTGCAGTGGGTTACACAATACAGTTAGGGTCTCGCTGGCCCAGATTTATGGGGTCCTGCCCACAGTGGTGGGCCCCGATAAGGCTCTAATCATGAAAAAGGAGCTAAAAACTTTGTTGGGGAAGGAGGCCATAGAACGTGTACCCATCTGCATTCTCAACTACATCAACGATTGGTTGATTCTAGCTCAGTCGTATCAGCTGGCAGTTCAGCAACGAGATGTTGTTCTTGTCAATATGAAAATGCTGGTGTTAAGATTACACGCCAATAAGAGTGTGCTTTCTCAAACTCAGAGGACCACTTTTTAGGCATGGTGTGGGATTCGGTTTCGATGCAAGCATGTCTATCTCCGGTGGTCGCCTACATAAATCACCAGGGGGGTTTGCGCTTGCGCCCACTTTGCAAACTGTGCATCAAATCCTTCTGTGGTCCCAAGAAAAGCTGCTTTCATTCAGGGCAGCTAACATCCCTGGGTGCCAAAACCATGAAGCAGACATCTTAAATAGGCAATTAAAGGCTATACGCATTATTATGATTTATGGTTTATAAATAAAACCCGCGATTAGTCGACAAATGGCTTAAATGAAAGACTACTAGTCGACTAGAAAAATATTTAGGCCAGGGCAGCCCTACTGTAAAGTGACTATTGTAATGGGGTAATCAAAATAGCCTGAATTAGTTTGTGCTTTTGTTTTTATTTATTTTCATTTTTTGTTTAGTGAATTTAAATTCTGCTTCAAAAAGCATTCTTTTTATTTTTAGATTGTAATGTTACAATGTTAGAATGTAAAATGATTTTACCCTTTTTTGCACATAATATGTAGCATAGACTACATGGTTTCACTATATTTGCTTTCATAGCCTTCGATATAAACATTGTGTGTAGGACAACACTTTTTAATAAATAAATATGTTTTTTTTTTCTAAATCCAAATTGATGTAGTAAATACCGAGATATATACCGTCTATCGCCATTCAAATAAAAAATGTCTATATCGTCCCGCCCTATTTACAGTATATCTGCAGATTTTGGCACAGTTAAGGTCCAGTTCAAGGATGCTGCATTAGGTCTCTTTCTGTAATGGGTGATTTACATCGGACAAGAGACTTTTGGCTCAGTGTTGGAATGGGTTCCCATGTATTGTGTGAGAAAAACAGCCAAAATTAGGGGTGTAAATGATGGACATGTCATCATAATACCATCTGATGTCGATTTAAGAATCAACCGTTCTTGTAATACATTTTACTGTGATTTTTGTTATGTAAAGTTTGTGTTTTTGTTACAGTTATGAGTTGTTTTTATAATTATTATTTGGTATTTTAAATGACTTTGTTTATTTATAATTAAATACAGTATATTTTACATTAAATGCCCATTCGGTACGTACTATTTGTAACAATTAAGGAACAATATTAGCCCATCACGTCCTTCAATGGCAAACACTGAATAAGCTTACAAAAATGTTTTTGACACAGAGCTGCTGAACTCATGTGCTCAAAATCTTGACACGCCATTAATTTTCAATTAAATAACTGTCCCAAATCGTTTTAATTTATATACCGACCAGATGAGTGTGTACATTTTTAGTATGCTTATGGGCCTAAGTTTATTTGCTTTCGCTTTTCGCTAAAACTCGTTTACCCCTCTTTGTTCATTTTTTAAGTGAACTTTTTGCCTGTATTATTATATTTACCTACTGTTTTGGACTGAACACACGAGTAGAGTCGCAGTCGGTGTGCTGTAGCTGTGAGTGAGTTTGTCCTAAACTCCCTGCGCTTCTAGTCCGGGATCCGCCATTATAGTTTCTACAGTGATAGGAGGAGCTGTCAGGAGAGAAGCGAAGCGAACAAACTTGTTTAAATAGTTTAGACGCAAATGGTCTTCATTGATATTATAACTGTGAAACGTTTTAATTCATTTACCGTGACATGTGAAGACACTGTTAGATTGTAATTTACCCGAAATGGTGTCTAGTCATCCGATATTCGCTTTCGGTTTCACTGCTGAGGAGAGTTTCCGCTGCGTGAGTTCCTCCCCTGAACTGAACGTGATGACGTTGAGCTGCGTGCTCTCTGTAGTTCTCTCTGCTGCACAGGTCAAGGCTTGTTTGAGATGCGCATTGCCTCGCCTGAAATGTGAGAATAGGCGGCTGCTCAGTGAGAGGAGGAGTGGAAAAAGCGCAGGCAAGACGGACAGTTCTCTCTTCTCGCAGTGGATCTAAAACCTGTGAGATCAAAGATGGATATCGCGGGATTCACGCTCATGCACAGTGTTGCTATATATATGTATAAATGTGACAATCAAATAACCCATAGATCACACTGTCAGAGAGTTTGGGAATACTAACACATAATTTATACACATAAAAACATGAGATCAGAGTTTTAAAATCAAACAGTTTAAAAGAGAACAATACATCACGCTTGTTTAAACCAATGAGCATTAAGCTGTGTCGTCAGCAAGTCGTTTCCCATCATGCTTTGGATCATCAGTCGGTGGAGAGCAACTGCAGAATCCGACACGTCCGCCTTGCGCTCGCGAAAGTTTCAGACACACGTCAGCATGACATCAGAGCAAGGCGGACCGCACTCGGACACATTTATAACCAGCATGCACCTCGCGCTCATCACCGGTGTTCAGTTCTGCGCAGATTTTGCTCATCAAGCCGATTTTTTTTTCTTGTCTTCCCATCATGCAGTAGAAGGAGCCCAGATGATGTCACTTCCTGTGTGTCACAGTATTAAGAAATGCTCTGTTTTTAAAAGGAGGAAAATCATGTCAGGAGTAACAGGGTTGAGTGAAACATGTAGGACACAGATAATGCTAATAAAAAAGTTAATTTAAAGCCAGTTAAAGTTATGGCCACTCTACACTTTGAGCTTGTGAAGTTTCTACAGACACTGCAACGGTCGTGAAATGACGTCACTCTCTGCGGCAGCTTTTTTACAAACAAGTTCAACATATAACAAATAATAATAATTCAAAATTTAAAAATAAACAATCCACTCCACTTGAATGCTAAATGCTTGTGTTATTTCTCACAGGGTAATTCACTTGAGGTTGTGTTTCTGGTGTCTCACTTTCACATGCACATGAATGGAAGTCAGTGCAAGGAAAAGTCTAGTGTGAACGGCAATTAATAATCAAAACGTCTGACTTAAGTCTAATTTCAAAATTGGTGTCAAAAATAGGGCAGTATATTATATTTTTATGTTAATATGTTAGAAAATTGTGTCATTGGTCAAATATATTTAGGGTAAGTGTACCCATTAAGTCCATGTACCCTTTAAGCCCACTTTCAACTCTGAAGTAAAAAAAACAAACAAAAAAAAGAGAAAATATTTT
>FLSR01004881.1:1977419-1993200 GCA_900092035.1 Leuciscus waleckii | reverse complement strand
CTTGAAATGGAGACATTCTCTGATCTCTTACTCATGAAGACAAATATCCTTTGAAACTAAAAAACTGTACAGCTAAACAACAATGGAAAAATAATAAAATAATTGATCAATGAATGATTCAATAAAATGAGTATATAAATTGTTTAAATGATTATAATAAATGATTACAATTCAATTGAATAATAAAATGATTAGAAAAATGAATCGAGCATAAAAAATAAAGAAAATAAAACAAAAATGTATAGTTGTGAAGAATCCGTGGATCCTTCACCTTTAAGAGTAAAAAGATCCTTTTCATTAGGCACAACTGTGGTTACACCAGCCCTACAGCGGCTGTATATGAAGCCAACTACTGAAAATCTGCTGAATATTATATAAGGAGACACAAGCATTACATATCTAGCCCTGCGAGCAGGTTGTGTTCATGTGATTCATTTGTCATCGTAACTAACAAATAAAAAAAAACAGGAATAGCAACAGCATACAGTGCAGGTCCCAGAAGGTTTTTGGACTTCACACTTTAAAAAAATCTGCATTTCATTGCATAAGATACAAAATAAGTGCAATCAGCAAACAGCTCTTTCTTAGCAGTAATTTCACTTTTCAGAGACACCTTTTCAAACATTTTTAAGCAATGCCTACTAGGGTCTAGGGCCCCGTTTACACCTGTTATTAATGCTGCCTTCACATGCTATCAGAATCAAACTTGTAAATACGAGTTTCTGTTAAAAATTGAACATGAAAGCCCTGGGCATGAACTGGGAAGCTCGGAATAATTTTGATACCCAAGTTCCCTAGTTGAATGTTTATATGATTGTCAATGAATGAGATGCTAAATATCATTTTGTCTTTTATAAGATTTTCCCAATAAATAGGCAAGAATAAACCTGGTGTCCTCCATGATTCCTATTCTTTCCGACAACAAAGAACTTGAATGCAACAAGCTCGTAATCACAACTTCAGAAGGGGGAAGAATTAGATGCGTTTTGGTAGATCGGACGACACTAAATACAGATGTAAACGTCTAAAACATTTTGAGCTTGTCCACTTTTGAATACATCTAGACTAGAGGAAAACGCCTTCGAACGGATTGCTTTTGTAGAGTAAACGCTCATGTGATCGAATGTGTTCAAACAGCCACAAAAGACCGTCTACTCTCCGACTACTGACCTGATGCGTAAACATTATGGGAAGAGCGCTAGCCAGACGGGATTTAAACCTTGGCTGGAGACCCAAGTTTGGTTTGAAGACGAAAAATGTACCAAGCACAATGTTCTCTCTCCATTCCTGATTTCTAACACGCACTCAGTGTTCGGCTGGTCTTGTGTCTGTCAATGCAGAAACGAAAGCTGACGCTCTCCGTATGTTTTTCCGTCGTCTCTGGCCGTGTTCATATGTGAATTGCGTGAGCTTATTTCGTCTATAAGATTGAAAAATCCCCCCCAAAAAAGCCCATACGTTTGCCACCCATAGACCCTCCCCTTGAAGAAATCAGGACAGAAGTGGTTAATAGTGGACAAAAGAGATGGATTAAAACACCAGGTGTAAAAGGGAATGTGTCTCCCTCGACCAAAACACATATAAATACCAGGTGTAAACAGGGCCTACGTCCTTCATGCCACATCTTTCATGCCATGTCCTAGCAGAACCTTAATCGATATAGTTCATTATATTACATATTCATTACACACAATTTGACAGCCATAGAGTTTTTTCTTCACTTTGGAGAATACCTATAAATGTTTTAATATCTAGAAACTTAAACCTCATTTTGTGAAATGTTTTGAAAAGGGTACGTGAGCTATATTTTTTAAAACTGACACTTGTTTTGACATTTTGTTATATAACGCATACATTTTTGACAGAAATGATTCATCCTCTTATTCAACATCACACAGAGACATTGAATTTTCATAAAGCACAAATCCAGCTTAGAGGGGTTCAGTGAATGAGGTGTTGAATGTGTGTAAGTGTCTGAGTGTGTGTGTGTCAGTGATGCCGTAGAAGGACAGAATGCCGGCCGGCTCGTCCACATACACTCCTCCTGGTATAGGGAGGTGATGGGGCAGGTATGTATGTTCCCTCACCATCACGCCAGGCGATCAGAAACTCCCTAAAGAAGCTCAGATTCCAGGATTTATCATTGGCTCCGAACACACAGTCAGTTCTTTTTCCTTTCCTTCTGATTCCTTTATATGCCACTGCCATATCACCAAACCCACTATATTCAGCCTCCCAGTAACAGCGTCCAGTCAGACGCTCTTTACACAGAACCTGCGGACAGCCGTCATATGTCACTTGATGATCTGACTGGGCGTCAAATCTCTCTGGATGATCAGGATGTGACATCGGTTCTGGATTATATACCAACTTTTTGTTGCCCTCTACAACAGAGAGACGATTGTTTACTGTGTTTGGATCCAGTGTGAGACGACAGAAATCTGGACACAAGAAAACAACATTAATAAGGCCACAAAATATGTTCAAGAATCAGATTGGCCTTGGATCTTTTCGGCTCCACATACATTTTTTTGACAGCATATACACAATCAAAACATTTAATATTTCAGACCTTATTCTGGTCTATTGTAAAATGGTGTCCTGTGAAGAAAAGGCATGTGTGTAGACCTACATTTTTGTAGTCCTCCTTTAATCATGGTCTTTCCTCCATGATCCAGACTGTCGAAGAAAAAAAAAAAGCATAAATATTCTATTCATCTGACTCACCAAAAAGGAAGAAATAAGTCTTAAAAATACAACACAACAAATTTTCACTCATGTCTATGCTAATAAATTTTTTCCTCTGATTCTGTGGCTCATGATGAGTCGATTGCATGATTGCAAGTGATGTTATTTTCTGTCAAGAATCTTTCCACTATTTTGATGGTTTGTCCAATTTTCATATTCAGACTGTGCTAGCAAAGAGTTACAAAAAGAATCAAACAATACCAAATTTTCCCATGTTAGCCATTTTGGGCATTGGCCATTTTGAATTTTGTCATAAAATGCTGTATTTTATGAAAGCTTTAGCATATTGTTACGAAAGTTGATGTAAGAATTGAGAATAGGAAATGCCGGACAGTCTGTTTCAAGAGCGACCAGACCCTGAGAGGACAAAGGACCTCTCTGGAAATTACCATTTGAACTAGCTCTCGTGCACCATCTCACCTCCGAGTCTCACCTCCGAGTCATCCTAATCTACATCTCTTTCCCTCTCCCCTCACCCCCTCTCTCTCATGCTCAAATGATCACCTGAATTCACCCAAGAAAATGTATAGTTTAATGTGAATGATTACCACAGAGTATCTTTCATGTTTGGTATCATTTAAAATGTCACAGTGCGACTGGTACAAATGTCTCATTTCCAAATAAGTCAAACAAAAGGTAATAAGGTTTTTAAGAGTTTATAGATAACTGACATACAAGGAAGGTGATCTCCTGACAAATGGTCACACACCCCCAAAAGGTGCAACCTCTGAATGCAAATGTCTTTTGTTAGTACATGTTTCCATGTGAAAGGTTTGTCTATATAATGAAATGCAGCAGGGAATTCGGGGCCTTTTCCGTACCTCAGATTAGTCCGTGAGGCTGAGAGAGAGAGATCTCTCAGCCTAACGTATTTCTTAATGTTGGGTCACATCTCTTCTCTCTATTCCAGAGCATTTGATGTTTTGTATCGATTATCTTTGAATTGATTATGAAATTGGCATGATACATTTACCTGACATAATAAATTGTTACATTTGATTATTCTGACTTTGACATTATTTTCATTAAAGAGTTAAAAGGAATTAGTCAAACATTCGCTCATAATTAATGATCCACAGATATCATTAAAACCTTTTCATTTATGGAGTCAGATGAAATAACGAGAGAATACATATTCAAATGTATTACATTTAATAAAAAAATACTTTGCCTCGAGAAAAGACAGTAACACATTAAGACCTTCCGCGCTGGTTGGATGCTTTGGGGCTTTGGGCCGATCGAGCGCGAGCTTACATTGATTTGTGTCTTCGGCACTATGCCCTGAAACAACCTATGATGTTTTGAGCCGGATATAATAAAATTGACAAATTTGCTTAAGCTTTGCGAATTTTGTTTAATAGCCATGAATCTCACCTCGTTCTATTCTTTGGGTCCTACAGAATTCAGTGGTGTATTTTTCGACAGGCGGACAGTCAGTCAAATTTCACACAGATCATCATGAGATGATTCAGACAATTTCATTCAGATTGAGGCCTTGTCCACACTAATACGCTTTTGTTTGAAAACGCATCTTTTTCTCTCCGTTTTGGCTTTCCGTCCACACTGAGACAGCGTTTTTATTAATGAAAACAAAGCTTTTTGAAAACGCTCTCCAAAGTGGATAACTTTGAAAATGCCGTTTTCGCGTTGTAGTGTGGACTGTAAAAGGTATTTAAAAACGAAGACGCAAGTTTAGTCACATGACTCATATTGCACCAATAGATATTCATGTTTATACCAGTATTGTGCCATTTATGTGCCATTCACTTTCACACAGTTTCTAAAATGTTACTTTGCACACTCTTCATATCACAGTCCTGCAAAGATGACAGAATTTACTCACATTTGCTGTCAGAGCAGTTGCGTTTTAGACCAAACATATGGTGACTGAGTGCGACCTGGACACATCAGTGAAAGGTGAGATATTTTGCTAAATAAAATGATCTTTTCAGAAGAATTACGGGATAACTTCCGTCTGTATTATCTCAGTGAGGTTTTGTGAGGGTTTACGAAGGTGAATTGAGCATTTTAAGAAATTTCAGTGTGGACGAAAGACTTTTGGAAAACGTTTGAAAATGCAAGACGGAGAGCGTTTTTAAAACGAAAACGCTGTTTTCAAATGTGCCCGGATTACCTTAGCCTGGATTGAGTTGTTTAAACCTTTGATAATCTGATTAAAACTAAGGTAGGCAATTTTTTTTACAATGATTTTTTTGTTATACTGGGGGGGATATTATTATTGAATAATAATATTCAATTATTGCAACGTCCTTTTCCCAAGATAACATCCCTGAGTCTTCTATAATGCCTGATGAATTTGGAGAACACCTGACAAGAGATCAAAGACCATTCCTCCATCAGATCTCTCCACATCGTTCAGTTTCTCAGGTCCATGCTGGTGCATCTCCTCAGTTCACCCAACTCATTTTCTATAGGATTCAGGTCAGGGACTGGGATGGCCAAGCCAGAAGCTTCATTTTGTGCTCAGTGACACATTTTTTTGTGTTGATTTTGATCATTTTTTAATCATTGCCCTGATGGAAAATCCAATCACAGCCCATTATACGATTTCTATCAGAAATGATCAGGTTTAGATTTTTTATCTGTTGGTATTTGCTAGAATCCATGATAACATGTCTCTGATCAAGATGTCCAGGACCTCCAGCAAAAAAATAGGCCCACAACATTGAAGATCCAGTGGTATATTTAACTGTGCGCATGGGGTACTTTTTATCCCTGTTTGCACCAAACACATATGGTGGGTTTGCTGCCAAAAAGGTTTTTTATTTTTATTTTTTTATCTGACCGCAGAAATCAGTCCTGTTTGAGGTTCCAGTAGTGTCTGACAACTGAATATGCTGGAGTTTGTTTTTGGACAACTTGTGGTGATGTAGGGGCTGTTTGATTTTTTGTAGGCTTTCTGGTCCCTGACCCCAAGACTCTCAAGCTAATCTCTGCAATTCTCCACCTGCAATCCGTGGAGAGTCTTTGGCCACTCAAGCTTTCCTCCTCATCATGCATTATGACAATATAGACACACGTCCTCTCCCAGGCAGATTCATAACATCTTTAGTTGATTGGAACTTCTTAATTATTGCCCTGATGGTGGAAATGGGGATTTTTTTAATGCTTTACCTATTTTCTTACAGCCACTTTCTATTTTGTGAAGCTCAACAATCTTTTGCTGCAAATCAGAACTATAATCTTTGATTTAACTCATTGTGATTAATGATTAAGGGAATTTAGCCTTGGTGTTTATATATAATTCTATTGTGTGTTTATATAGTGTAGGAATATACTATATTTTATAGCCTATATTATTTACTCATAAGATATTTTACTCGTAAGAATTTGTAGGGGTGCCAATAATTGTGGAGAATTGGAAAAAACATTTATCATAATGTGAGTTTGCCCCCACTTTCAATTGTTTTACTTCAATTGGTTCCTTGCCACTGTTGCCTTTGGCTTGCTCAGTTGGGGATATTTTGGGGATATTTAATTAAATTTTATCAATCAATAAATTCCTCTTGAAACAAACTTTGTTGTATTATTTTAAATTAATACTGTGAAGCTGCTTTGATACAATCTGTATTGTGAAAAGCGCTATACAAATATACTTGACTTGATTTGACTTGACTTCAATGAAAGGTTAAAATTTTGTGATTTTTCTGGATGAAAGATCAAAAGGATAAACAATACAGATTTATTTTCAAAGCTGCCTTTGCTCATATTTACCAAGGGTGCCAATATTAGTGGAGGGCACTGTATGTATTTTCATACATCCTCGTGCCCAGTAGCAAGAGTTTGGGGTGTGTCTGCTGTAGAAGGCTGAGCCAGAGAGGGTTTAGGGGGTGTGGAATTTCGTTACAAAAGTGCTTATAAAATTTGAAGACTTGCCAAAATAGACAGACAGACAACGGGGTAAAACAAGGATAAACATTGCCATTGTTTTTAAAAGATGGAGGAATTTGATGGAATGTTTGGTTTTCGATCGATACTGTGAACTTACAGAGTTCCTTCTTGACAGGTAAGCTAAACATCAAGTTAAAAGTATTCCAAATACGTAGGACCTTTTATTGAAAGAAGCCTATTTTTACCTATTGAGACATGTCTTCACTTTAATAGACCCGGAAGTGATATTAGAGTGCGGAGCAGATCACGTGGATCTTTTAACGGGGATCTTCAAAAAGAGTTTTTCAAGTTATTTTGAGTAGTAGGTTGTGAAAAAGAACTCAATGTAGTATTACGCTGAATGAAATACACCAGAAGCGCTCTCTCAGACAGCGCCCGATCCCGAATTCAGTTCTCTTTGCACCTGATTGTTCAAATACAGAGAATGTTGTAAATAAAATCTTGCGTAAATACAGTCGGTTATGCCTGTCCATCTCGTCCCGTAAACCCCATGAAAATCTGCTCACCCTACATCTATATCAACTCAGTCCCTTAATTTAGAGTTCATGTAAGGAGTATTTTGTGAATTATCAATTAGAATGAAATCATATAAGAATAGGCTACATTTAAATCAATAAAAATAATGTAAATAACGTGTTAATGTAAACATTGCTAGTGTCCATCATACCAGAGTTTTTCCAGTTTGCAGTTTGGATCCTCCTTCAGTGCAGTGAGCTCTGTATCTCCAGGGTGATTGTAGCTCAGATCCAGCTCTCTCAAATGTGAGAAGTTTAAACTCAAAGCTGAAGCCAGATGAGAGCATCCTTCTTTTGTCACCATACAGCCAGATAATCTACAATGACAGACATCAAAGGCATACATATATATATAAATGTATATCCCCTCAGTTTTATGACTATTTTAAAATTACCTCAGCTTCTCCAGTTTACAATGTGGACTCTTCAGTGCATCAGAGAGCAGCTTCACTCCGGAATCTTTCAAGTTATTGTTACTCAGGTCCAGCTCCTTAAGGCAGGAGTTTGACGACTGTAGAGCTGAAGCCACACTTTCACAACACTGATCAGTGAACTTACAGATGGACAATCTAAACAGAAGATTAAATTATTACATAATTGACCCTTATGTAAGAACTGCATTTGCAATGTATTTAATACTTTACAAAACCCAGTGAACACAGAACATTCCCAAATAAGAACATTCTAGGAACTTTCTCTATATGTTTTATTTTGTAACCAAAAACTAACCTTCCCAGAAGGCTGCAGGGAGGTTTTTTTGTAACAACCAAAAGAGAACTTATACAGAACGTTCTCTGCAGGTTATTTTTAGGTTTGACTAAAGTGAACCTTCCCAGAACATTATCCTAGTTAAAGTTAATACAATAACTGTTTATTAATTTTTTTAATGTCTGTGACTAAATTTCATATTTTAAAAACTCTAGATTGTACTGAAGTCATTGTTATTTGGTGCTGAAATAACATCAAATCTGGGTACCAACAGGGAACGTTCTTTTACGTAAGAAAACTTTCCAGGATAACCAACAGAGAATGTTAGGATATCTGTTCTGGGAACCAGAAACGTCTCGGTTACTGATGTAACCCTCGTTCCCTGAAGGAGGGAACGGGAGACGTAACGTCGACGTGACGACGTAATTGGGATCACTTCAGGGAGCCCTATCAACTTCGAGTGTCTACAGAACGAGCCAATGAAAGTTGGCGTGCGTGAATCGCGTCACGCGCCCCCGCCCCGCCGCGCGGGTATAAACAGGAAGCGGGCGCACGCACACATTGTTTTTCGCTGAGGAGCCGAGATTTGTGACGGCCATGCCTTACAAGTGTTCACACTGTGACAATAGATTCAGTCGATCATCATCTCTGAAAATCCATGAGAGGATCCACACTGGAGAAATACCTTACAAGTGTTCACACTGTGACAAGAGATTCACTGCATCATCATCTCTGAAAACCCATGAGAGGATCCACACTGGAGAAAAACCTTACAAGTGATCACACTGTGACGAGGGATTCAGTGCATCATCAAATCTCAAAAGACATGAGAGGATCCACAGCGGAGAGAAGCCGCACACCTGTGATCAGTGCAGAACAAGTTTCTCTTTAAAAAGTGACCTGAAGCTACACATGAAGATCCATACAGTGTAGAAACCACATCACCACAGTCTGAAATCACAGTAAGTAGTTTGTTTTCATGTGCTGAGCAACAAAGTCTCTTCTGTGTATGTTAGCCACACATCTCCCTATAGCCAAATCTCTCCTCTCCACCTATAGCCGGTGTGTGGTGAGCACAGGACACTTTGTTGATTGACTACCTATTAACTTGTGTTCAACCAACAGGAATGTCTAATTTGTCAGTTCAGATCAATTAAAAAAAACAACACAAATTCGCTCTCTGACAGTAGTGCTAATGTACAAGCAGAACTACAGCACAATACAGGGCTCTAGACTGTGAATAAATGGCCATATTTGCACCCTTTTCCTGCCAGTGTGAGAGAGCTGTCATTTCTGCTGCATGCGAGAAACATCACAAGGCAAGAATGAAACCCCGCTACTTGTTTGAGCTGCGCAGCAAAAACAGCTTATCAGCTCGGAGCCAGACAGTGGTTTACTCGTGGGCCGATCTCGATCACGCAACAGCGTTACTACGCAGCGCTGGGACATCCATTGAGGAAGCATTTTAAAGGGATAGTTATAAAAATACAAAATAGTTCCTAAAAAAGGGATAGGTAAATTAACCCATGATTTACTCACCCTCAACTCATCCTAGGTGTGTATGACATTCCTCTTTCAGTTGAATGCATCCATCCATCTTCCACTTATCTGGGGCCGATCACGGGGCAGCAGTCTAAGCAGGGATGCCCAGACTTCCCTCTCTCTAGACACTTCCTCCAGCTCTTCCGGGGGGACACCAAGGCGTTCCCAGGCCAGCCGGGAGACATAGTCCCTCCAGCGTGTCCTAGGTCTTCCCCGGGGTATCCTCCCAGTGGAACATGCCCGGAACACCTTCCCAGGAAGGTGTCCAGGAGGTATCTGTAAAAGATGCCTGAGCCACCTCAGCTGGCCCCTCTCGATGTGGAGGAGCAGCGGCTCTACTCTGAGCTCCTCCTGAGTGACCATCTCTAAGGGATCACCCAGCCACCCTGCGGAGACAGCTCTTTTCGGCCGCCTGTATCCAGGATCTTGTACTTTCGGTCATGACCCACAGCTCATGACCATAAGTGAGAGTAGGAACGTAGATTGACCGGTAAATCGAGAGCTTCGCCTTGCGGCTCAGCTCCTTCTTCACCACGACAGACCGGTACAGCGACCGCATTACTGCAGAAGCTGCACCGATCCGTCTGTCAATCTTTCGTTCCATCCTTCCCTCACTCGTGAACAAGACCCCAAGATACTTGAACTCCTCCACTTGAGGCAGGAACTCTCCACCAACCTGAAGCGGGCAAAGCACCCTTTTCCGACTGAGAACCATGGCCTCAGATTTGGAGGTGCTGATTCCCATCCCAGCCGCTTCACACTCAGCTGCAAACCGTCCCAGTGCATGCTGAAGGTCCTGGTCTGATGGGGCCAGCACGACAACATAATCAGCAAAGAGCAGAGATGAAATCGTGTGGTCCCCAAACCTGACACCCTCCGGCCCCTGGCTGCGCCTAGAAATTCTGTCAGCCGGACAGCCCTTAGCAAAGGGCCCCGGACCCCATACTCCCAGAGCACCCTCCACAAGATGCCGCGAGGGACACAGTCGAATGCCTACTCAATATCTCCAGACTCCCTCGGGATCTGGTCGAAGCTCTGCCGGAGGTGGAAGTTGAAGATCTCTCTGACAGGGGATTGGCGTTGAAGTCCCCCAGTAGAACGACGGAGTCCCTAGTCTGAGCACTTTCCAGCACCCCTCCCAGAGTCTCCAAGAAGGCCGGTTACTCTACACTGTCGTTTGGCCCATAGGCGCACACGACAGTGAGAGACGTATCCCCGACCCGAAGGCGCAGGGAAGCGACCCTCTCGTTCACCAGGGTGAACTCCAACACATGGTGGCTGAGCTGGGGGGCTATAAGCAAACCCAAACCAGCCCGCCGCCTCTCACCATGGGCAACTCCAGAGTGGTGAAGAGTCCATCCTCTCTCCAGGAGTGTGGTTCCAGAGCCCAAGCCGTGTGTGGAGATGATTCCGACTATCTCTAGTCAGAATCTCTGAACCTCACGCACAATCTCAGGCTCCTTCCCTGCCAGAGAGGTGACATTCCATGTCCCTAGAGCTAGATTTCGCGTCCAGAGATCAGGTTGTCGAGGCCTCCGCCTTCCACTGCCGCCCGATCCACTAAGCACCCCGGCCCCTTACGGTCCCTCCTGCAGGTGGTGGGTCCACGGGAGGGCAGCCCTACGTCGCTCCTTCGGGCTGAGCCCGGCCGGACCCCATGGGGAAGGCCCGACCACCAGGCGCTCGCATACAAGCCCCAACGCCGGGCCTGGCTCCAGGCTGGGGCCCCGGCTGCGCATGCCGGGTGACGTCATGGTCCTCCATTTAATCTTACTCATAAATGTTTTTTTTGTTCAGGTTTGAAAACGCGAGGTGCACAGCACTTTACATTACACAGAACGAGCAGTGCACTGCGTTTTTTATGTTGCTAGGCAACTAATGAAACAGCTGTCCTGTCAGTCAAGTAAACGTTAAATCAGCCTTTTATTACCTTTATTTACTTTCTGTTAACGCATGGTCCACTCGGACTCAATATCTCCAGACTCCCTCGGGATCTGGTCGAAGCTCTGCCGGAGGTGGAAGTTGAAGATCTCTCTGACAGGGGATTCGGCCAATCGTTCCCAACAGACCCTCACAGTACGTTTAGGTCTGCCGAGTCGTCCAGCTTCCTCCCCCGCCATCGGATCCAACTTACCAACAGGTGGTGATCAGTTGACAGCTCAGATGAAATAACCACAAAGTCAATCATCAACCTCCAGTCTAGGGTGTCTTGGTGCCATGTGCACTGATGGACACCCTTATGTTTGAACATGGTGTTCATTATGGACAAGCTGTAACTAGCACAAAAGTCCAATAACAGAACACCACTCGGGTTCAGATCAGGGGGGCCGTTCCTCCCAATCACGCCCCTCCAGGTGTCACTGTCGCTGCCCACGTGGGCGTTGAAATCCCCCAGTAGAACGACGGAGTCCCCAGTCTGAGCACTTTCCAGTCTCCAAGAAGGCCGGTTACTCTACACGGTCGTTTGGCCCATAGGCGCACACAACAGTGAGAGACCTATCCCCGACCCGAAGGCGCAGGGAAGCGACCCTCTCGTTCACCAGGGTGAACTCCAACACATGGCGGGTGAGCTGGGCGGCTATAAGCAAACCCACACCAGCACGCCGCCTCTCAGCATGAGCAACTCCAGAGTGGTGAAGAGTCCATCCTCTCTCCAGGAGTGTGGTTCCAGAGCCCAAGCCGTGTGTGGAGGTGATTTCGACTATCTCTAGTCAGAATCTCTGAAACTCACGCACAATCTCAGGCTCCTTCCCTGCCAGGAGGTGACATTCCATGTCCCTAGAGCTAGATTCCGCGTCCAGAGATCGGGTTGTCGAGGCCTCCGCCTTCCACTGCCGCCCGATCCACTAAGCACCCCGGCCCCTTACGGTCCCTCCTGCAGCTGGTGGGTCCACGGGAGGGCAGCCGTACGTCGCTCCTTCGGGCTGAGCCCGGCCGGACCCCATGGGGGGAGGCCCAACCACCAGGCGCTCGCATACAAGCCCCAACGCCAGGCCTGGCTCCAGGCTGGGGCCCCGGCTGCGCCATGCCGGGCGACGTCATGGTCCTCCATTTAATCTTACTCATAAATGGGTTTTTTTGAACCACTCTTAGGGGCCTATCACACCTGACGCGTTTTTAGGTTCGAAAACGCGAGGTGCACAGCACTTTACATTACACAGAACGAGCAGTGCACTGCGTTTTTTATGTTGCTAGGCAACTTATGAAACAGCTGTCCTGTCAGTCAAGTAAATGTCAAATCAGCCTTTTATTACCTTTATTTACTTTCTGTTAACATTGTGGTAGTTACGGTTCGTGAAGTCGTTAAGCTCCTGGTAACCCGCGAGAGCACCACAAGTTTATCCTCTATCATCGCACTCTCCGGGCGTTCAAGCAACTTTAGCATTCATCACTTCAACGGAAGGCCCGCCTCTCTATTCATTCGATTGGACAGTGGAAAAAAACGCGATGACGGTTATATGTTATAATAATGTGGTGTTCGTTCTACCGCGAAGGAGAACTTGATACTGGCGCGCGTCTATCTGTGGGTCGTGTGTATGTGTGTGTGTCAGGAGGACATTTACTGACAGCGCGTTCTCTTTTGTCTTGTCGCGCATGAATGGTTTAAAAGCATTTGCATGAATAAGAGCGGGATCATATAACGATAGCTTAGTCACCTGTTGTTGTTTCTGACGTTTCATCGCCTGTGCCGCAACCGCGATACCACGGAGGAGCAGGACGGAGCCTATATCGATGCGCGCGCGTCCGCGTCCGGGAACATCGCGTGCCGTCTCGGTTTTCTTTCCGTCAACTTGTTTGTGAGGCGCCGCGCCTCACAGAAATGGACCAAACTCAGTTGTTTAAATAGCCATATTTCGCGTGTTTCTTTTATATAGGCCTATAGACTATGATTTTATGAAAACAAATTTTGTTTTTTAATTTAATTATATTTTCCTTAAATCATCCTGGCGACCCATTTTTTAAGTCTCGCGACCCACCCGAGGGTCGCGACCCAGGGTTTGAAAACCACTGCTCTAGAGGGTCGCCATCAAATATTTGGACATTTCTTTTAGTTGAAATGTACTTCTTTTAGTACTTCTTTTAGTAGTATTTGGAACTGTGCTCTGTCTCATATTTGATTTTGAATCTTGTTTTCTACTGTTTAGGTTTGACATACTGTTACATGGCAATATGTCATCCTGGTCATCATGTTGAGAAGATTGATGCCTTGTCTTGTTTTTACTTCCTCATGAATCCCAATTTCATCCCCTGACAGAATTTCCTGGTGACACTCAATGTTATGTGTTAGCTCTGAATGAGGCCTGTTGGTTTCTGAAATCCACATCCTTAATAAAGCCTTGACTGTATTCAATGATGCTTGTGAACCATGCATTTTGTCTTTCTTGTTCATCAGAAGGGATTAAAGGCAAGATTTGTGAAATGCAGTGGCATTTTCAGACAATATCAGCAGAACATCAAACTGTGCTTTGACTTGTGAAGCATTTAGTTTACATTGAGAGACAATATCTGGCTCTTTAACCCTCTGGGGCCTGAGGTGTTTTCAGGTTCCTGGAGGTGTTCTGACATGCTCTGACATTTGTGCTTATTTCTTGTGACATTTTTGTGGCTAAAGTCTGATTACATTATATTCAGCACAAACTCTGCTACAAAAATATGTAAGCAGCATGTATGTAAAAGTTTGTAGTTTTGAGAATGATGTTTATACGTGGTTTGTAAAAAAAACTAAATTATCCCTGAAATAAGGTCATGAAACCCATAATGATTCATTCTTCACAAGACTTTGGAAAATTGTATCCAGTAGCCTAGAATATTTGCTCCAAAACTATGTGAAAATCATCCTGCATACTCTTCAGATAAAACAATATATTGATTTAAAATTGGTAAGACATGTTTTGCGTAAGAAAGCTGTATGCAAGGAGGCATAAATCATTAATTTCTTACATCATCATAAATATTGATACGTTTCACACTTGAGAAAGACAAAGACCCTCCCATAATGGCCCTATCAGGAGCTATCAGGCCCTAACATTGACAAAGCATGCACAAAGAATGAGTTGTTGATTTTAGAAAGAATGTCTTTTTGATTGTTTGGATTTATTTACTACACAACATAATCCAAAGATACACAACAAAGGACAAAAAAGCACATATTGAAAACAATGATCCAAAGACACAGAGACTTGAACAGTCACATAACTTTGTGCATTCCTGAAACATAGTACATACCTGTCATTTCCATGGTGTTTGATTTATTTTACCATGTTCATGTACAGAGTCTCATGTGAATGTTTAAGTCAGCAGGACTCATCAGTGGCATCTGGTTCCTGTAAAAAAAAGAAAAAAAAGAAAAAGGAAACAATTGTGACCATGCTGATATCAAGAGAAACTATAGGGCTGCACAATTTTGGGAATACATTTTAGATTTTTCTGGGTAAAATTGCAATTTACATATTATATAATTGTATCGTTTATCCTTTTGATCTTTCATAAAAAAAAAAAAAGGCAAAAATCTAACCTTTCGTTGAAGTAACATAATTGAAGTGGGAGGGAAATCACATTGTGAAATAAATGTTTTCTCCAAAACACGTTGGCCACAATTATTGAGACCCCTAGAATGTTTTTTTGAGTAAGATATCTCTGAAGTATATTCCCATTAATATTCACCTTTTTTTAGCACTGCAGGGTGACTAGGAACATGAAATTGTCCAGCCATGACTTCTTGTTTCACAGGAGTTTAAATATGAGGAAACACAAAGGCCAAATTCCCTGAATCATCCATCACAATGAGTAAAACCAAAGAATATAGTTCTGATGTGCAGCAAAAGATTGTTGAGCTTCACAAAATAGAAAGTGGCTGTAAGAAAATATCTAAAGAATTGAAAATCCCCATTTTGACCATCAGGGCAATAATTAAGAAGTTATAATCAACTAAAGATGTTACGAATCTGCCAGGAAGAGGACGTGTGTCTATATTGTCTTAATGGACGGTGAGGATGAAAGTTTGAGTGGCCAAAGACTCTTCAATAATCACAGATGGAGAATCACCACATGTTGTTTGGGAGGGTTTCAAGAAAAATGCTCCTCGCTCGTCCAAAAACAAACTCCAGCATATTCAGTTGTCAGACACGACTGGATCTTCAGACGGCACAGGGTTCTGTGGTCAGATGAAACAAAAAAAAAAGAGCTTTTTGGCCACAAACACGCTAGATGGGTTTGGTGCACACAAGGATAAAAAGTACCCCATGTGTACAATTTAATATACCGTTGGATCTTTAATGTTGTGGGCATATTTTTCTGCTGGAGGTCCTGGACTTCTTGTTCAGATACATGGCATCGTGGATTCTATCAAATATCAA
>FLSR01004881.1:1952618-1969959 GCA_900092035.1 Leuciscus waleckii | reverse complement strand
AGTATATATTTTATATAGTTTTGTGATTTTCATCGAGACCTTGTGTGAAGTTATTGTATTGATTGAATGTTTTTATTAATTTTTGTATGTTTAAATAAAGTGATTCCCAGTGTATTCCAGGTGGCGTAGTCAACAATCAGATAACAAAATAACTCTCAGTTCCCTGTGTTACCCTGTAACCATTGTCTACATGACCACTCGCCACACAAAGTATGCAAGGACTGTGGCAACTTTCAGAATGGGAACATTAACAAAACCCTAGAACTTTAGTGCATAGAAGAGCAAGTAGAAAAGGGGCATAAACTTCTTATTAAAATATGAAATAATGGAAGAAAACAAAGGATTTCATTTGTAAAATGTAAAGTATTTCATTTTAACTGGTTGCAAAGTAATTATATTGCAATCTAATGATTTGTTTGCATTACAAATATTGTTTAATTTTCAAGGATTTTTTTTATAGGTAAGGTATCCAAACACAACTTACAACTTATTTAATCATATATTAAATAAAAAGTTTATAATGGTTGTTATTGTTCGATAAATAATATTTTATATTATAATGTTGGCGTACTTGGTATTAAGGCAAAAATTCTGTATATTAATGACTGGGATTTATCAACGACTTCAATGCAGGCTACAAAATCATGTTAGTAGGTGGTGCCAAGGGACTGACTTTAAGAGTGAGTTAGTAGACAGTTCGTTAAAAAAACACTGATTCTTTCTGGAACAAAGCAATGTTATAAAAAAGGGAATTATTTTAACTTGGAACAACACCTTAAAGTGCACAACCAACAAGCAAAGTGGCTCAGGGGTGAAGCTGAATCTGACGTTTCACTTCAAAGAGATCAATCCATTGACCAGCATTGTCAGTAATGAAAAATCCCCTTAAAGGTGCATTGCGCAACTTTTCATGTTAAAAATACCTGTTTTCTAACCCATACATGCTTAAACAATTGCCTGATGGGCTGAATGAGCCCTTCTCTGATCACTGCGATTGTCTCTATAAACCTGTACAGTAAAATAAATAAGAGGGATTCGGGTCGGAATTTGAGACTGGGCGTGACGTCATGCGCGTTCACGGCACGCTCACCTGGCTGTCTGGCAGGTTTGTGTATTCGCCGCCATTCGCCGTAGCAGATGGATTCTCAGAGACCGGCTTGTAGTTCATTTCAAACACCAACGCAAACTCCACGTAAGATTGTTGCAGTAGGCTAGCTGCTGATCACAATACACACATCTCACTTTATTTGGGGTTTCTAAATGGAAATGCTCCCACACCACTGATGTACGGCATCTCTTCTGGGGAGCCTCCATTTTATCTATCTATCCAAATCTATCTATCTATATATGAATCGATCTATGTATCTAGATATGTATCTATAATCTATGTATCTATATATGTATCGATCTATAATATATGTATTTATATATGTATCTGTAATCTATCTATATATGTATCTATCTATTAATCTAGCTGTCTATATATATTTATATCTATGTATCTATTAATGTGTCACTATATGTATACTCTGTCTGTCTCTAGCCTATCAGTCAATGTGTTGTGTAAATTTAAATGTAAGTCTAAATTGCCTATAACTAATCAAATCGCACTATGTCACTATATCACCAAAAATCCGCTATCTCAAAGTCAAACTCCTCTCACAAAAACCCACGAGGTCAAAATGCGTTTATTTCACTTTTATACAGATGTGCGATTGTGTGGTCTGTTCCCGACCGTTCCAATCAAACGCTGATTCGGCGGACCACACCTGATGAAACACTTAGTGAAACACTTCGAGGCTTCGTTTGGTCATAGTCACGTGACATGGGTGTTTCGAATCACGCTTCGGATCAGTGTTTCGACACATCTGCGCTTCGGGATCTCGCAAAGCTTCGGAACGACTGTTTCGCTAAAGCCATCCTTAACTGGAGGAAGCGCGCATGCGCATTAGTTCTGCCCGCTGTCGTGTCATCTCCCCCGCCGAGTTGTAGTTGCTAGTTTAGCATGTTGCCTGTGGCCGTATAAGTTGATTATACACAACAGAGGTTTATATAATAAACACATCTGGCTTGGATTCATGGACTCCTCACTCATTTCTACAGGACCAAATACGCCGAAATCATTAGACCTCCGGCGTAAGTCACAAGTTAGCTTTTCTAAAGGGAGGAAAATAGCAATTTGATTCATCCACATATTAAAAGAAGGGACATGAGGAGTGGACCACAACAGGAGTATACATTTTCTCGCTAAGTAGGTACAAAGATGTAAAACACATTCTAGATCATGATTGAGGTGTAATTCCGCTTTATAATTCAGGAGATAGATACTCGGGGATAGAGCAAACGATTTACCAGTAATCCTCTGAACATTTTTATGGATTTCTTTCCAGTACACCTTGATCATGTCACAGCTCCAAAACATATGCATCACTGTGCCAATATTAGACTTACACTTGAAACAAAATTGGGAAACATTAGGGAAATTCTTATGGAGACAAACCGGTGTTAAATAAGTCCTATAAATTAACTTAAAGTTTTGCTCGTGATTCAATATTGAAGCCCCTCTAAAAAAACACACCGGTGCAGATCGATTGCCACGCCTCATCACTGAAATTTGTCTCGAAGTCTTTTTCCCATATCGATTTCAGAGGGTGAAAGGAGGAAGGCCCGACATTAGATAACTATTATAAAAAACAGAAATCTTCCTTTTGAGGGAAATTGAAGAATACAATTGTTTTTCTATATCAGAAAGATCAAAACGTATTCTATCATCCTTTAAAAGTGACTCCAGAAAATGTCTTAGTTGCAAGAATTTGTAGAAATCATTATTGTGTAAATTAAATAGCTGTTTTAATAACTGAAATGATTTCAGATTGCCCTTGTCAAATAACTGGTCAAGCTCCCAAATTCCCCTCAGTCTCCATGATCGAAGACCAATGTTTTGAATAGCAGGGGGTAGATCAGGATTGGATGAAATAGGAGATTTTAAAGATAAAATATATGGAATATTCAAATACTCCAAAACATCTTTCCAAGCCAGGAGAGTGTTTGAAACCGTATAAATATTGGACACTGATTCGATTTTATGTACACTGTAAATAAATGGTAAAGTACATAACAAGTTTGGGAAACATCTCAAGACTCAATTCCTACCCACCGTGAATCCGTTCTATTAAGAAACCAATTCATCATATTTTTGATCTGGGCAGACCAAAAATATAACTGGAAGTTAGGGAGTGAGACCCCTCCTAGTTCTCTGGGTTTCAGTAAAGTAGAGAATTTGAGTCTAGGCTTTTTTTTATTCCAAATAAATTTTGTGTCATGCTGTAAGAACGAGGAAGCAATAGCTGGTGCTCCACAACTCAAAGATATTCAGTTTACTGTCACAGAGGAGAGAAGACACTAGAACATATTCACATTTAACAAGCTGGAATCAAAGAATTTTTTACTTTTGTCTTAAAAAATGACTCAAACCGACTAATCGATTATCAAAATAGTTGTCGATTACAGTTTTTTCCAATTGCTAATGTAGCAGGTGCAGATTAACGACAGAAGGATGAATCTGGTGCCACATGTGGTCCACGTGAGATGATTGACAGCTTTACAAACTAATGATATTGCACTGATGTCATAGCTGACGCGAAACAGGAAGAGGAGCGTAATCGCTAGCTCTGTTAGCTGTTTGAGCTCTTCAGATCGCATAAATCAGTGCAAAATTAATAGAAATGTTATTCTGTATGACGAAATATTTTACAAACATGTCATAATTAATCATTATTTCTCCAAATGTGTGCACCATTGGACTAATAGCCCTGGCGGATTGTGGATATTGTATGTATACGAACACAAATAAACCGGAGATGAGATGAATGGCTGCTGTATGAGTGATGATTTCTATTCAAAATAACGAACGTTATTTTTATTATTATTATTATTAACAAACGTTTACCGTACCCGCGAAACCGCGAACGGCTAACTTATAGCGATAGTCCAACGCATTCTCATCCCAAGTCGTCATATACTGACGCTTTTGACATTTCGTCTACATCGAACGCACATGGCACCCTTTAGCGTCAATATGAGACGCACAGAGCTTTGTTCGGTTATGGGTAGGTTTAGGTGTAGTGTAGGGATAGGGTTAGACCGCTAGGAGGCGCCTTCTGGCCCATTTCTATCTGCGTCTCATATTGACGCTAAAGGGTGCCATGTGCGTTCGATGTAGACGAAATGTCAAAAGCGTCAATATATGACGCCCTAGGATGAGAACGGGCTGAATATTCAGTAGTCTACGAATATTATCAGAGCCATATCTAGATTTTACAAATCCGGTTGGTCTGGCGAGACGACAGAGGGAAGAACAGATTCAAGGCGCCGAGCCATTGCTTTAGCCACAATTTTGTAATCTACGTTCAATAAACTAATCGGGCGGTAAGAGGAGCAGTCCAAAGGGTCTTTGTCTTTTTTTTAAATAAGACTGATAATGGCAGAGAACCAAGAATCAGGAATTACATTTAACTCTAAAAGGTTATTAATTGCAGGCATTAAGATTGGACTTATATCCTGCAGAGTTGCTTGTAAAATTCGAGTGGGAACCCGTCTGAGCCTGGAGCTTTACCTGAGGGCATGGATTGAATAGCTTGCCAAATTTCCTCCTTGGTGAAGGGGGCGTTTAAAAGATTTCTGTTAGTTTCAGAAACAACAGGAAGAGAAATCTTGCGCAAATAATCTGATAAATCCTCCATCAATGCTCCTTCGCTCTCAGCTTTATATAAAGTCCTATAAAAATCTGAAAAAGTATCATTAATTATCTGGGGATCAAAACATACGCTGCCCTCTGGGGTCCTAATTGCCTTTATAACTCTCTCCTGTTGTACCTTTTTTAATTGATATGCAAGTAAAGGCTGGGCTTATTTCCAAATTCATAATATTTTTGCTTACTAAAAAATTGTAATTTCTTAATATGCTCTGTATGGTCTAAATTTAACTTAGCTCTGGCTCTGTTCAAATTAATCCAATTTGTCTGATTCGGTATTTGTTTGTGTTGGCTTTCTAAGTGATTTAAATCAGCCTCTAATTCTCTCCTTTTTTGGGTCTTGACTTTACTCACTAAAGAAGTATAGGAGATAATGTGGCCACGTAGAACCGCTTTAGCAGCATCCCATTTTGTCGCTGAGGAGACAGGAGAGTTTTGGTTGTCCTGCCAGTAATGAACTATTTTCTGCTTAAGGAACACACAAAAATCATCATTATTCAAATGTGAAGCATTAAACTTCCAATAATTGGATTTAGGAATGGACAAATTAACATCAAGGTCTAAGTAAACAGGACTATGGTCGGACAAAACGATATAATTGTATCTTCATTTTAATCAATGTTTCATCTACCAAATTCATGGATTTAATAAATAAGAATATAGCAGGCAGGCAATATAATCAGGACACGGCCGGAGTCGCCCGCGCGTGAACTGATCGTCTCTTAAATGAACCGAAACTCAGCGTATAAGCTACTTGCCTCACAGATGTGAGAAATAGAAAGCATGAAATGTGTACTTTTAAACAAAACAATTCAAAACGAAAGAAAACAGACTGTTCTCTGCTTATAATCCGTATGAAATGTGCATTTCTCTCTGGCAGTACATAAGTTTGGGAAACATCTCGAAGACTCAATTCCTACCCACCGTCAATCCATTCTATTAAGAAACCAAATTATCATATTCTTGTTCTGGGCAGACCAAAAATATAACTGGAAGTTAGGGAGTGAGCCCCTCCTAGTTCTCTGGGTTTCAGTAAAGTAGAGAATTTGAGTCTAGGCTTTTTTTTATTCCAAATAAATTTTGTGTCATGCTGTAAGAACGAGGAAGCAATAGCTGGTGCAATAAACTCTTTAATGGTAGAAATGATGAATCATACAGGGAAACAACACAGGCCGGTGACGCAGGGACTTCGATGGTCAAACACGGGTGAGTCTTGACAGGTGCTGAAGTGTCGTGATGGTGATGGAGAAATCCGGCGTGAACGAAGAACAGAACAGCGAACAGGAATCCAGGCACAAACATCACACGAGCACAGAACGGGAACAGGAACACAGGATCGGGAACACCAGACAGCACAAGACTTCAACAACGATCTGACAATGGAGAGGAGAAAACGGTGAGTATTTAAGGAAGTGATGATGAGTCGCAGCTGGCGCCGATGATGATTGCAGATAGGATGAATGAGCGTGATTGCTCCGGCAACACCCACAGATCCACGCGACACACACACACACAACACCAATAACAAATGCACGAGACGAAAAGAAAGCAATGCATTCGTGAACTGTGACATTTTGATATGATAGAATTTATTTTTTTAAAGAAAGCAACAGTCAAATAGCAGGGTAAACTTTGAAATAGAAAATTCAATCTGGGAAGAATGTTCATCCTTATTACATTAACCTTGCCCAGAAATGAAATGGGGAGATTTGACCAGTCGGACTAGTCCTGACTAATTTTGGTAATTAATGGGGTGTAATTAGCTTTGAATAAATCACACAAATCGGGGTAATATTTATTCCCAAATATTGAAAACCAGAGGGAGCTAGGCGAAACGGGGAACCCAAACCAGCTTCAGGGGGAGCATACAAGTACAAGGCCTGAGATTTATTTAGGTTAATTTTATATCCTGAAAATGTGCTATATTCTCCGATAATAGAAAGAATTGCATCAACCGAAGTCTCAGGGTATTTAAAATATAATAACACATCGTTGGCATAAAGTGAAATACGATGCTCATCTGAGCCAACCTAATACCCAGTATGCTTGTATTTGCCCTCATTACTGCCGCCAGGGGTTCGATGACCAAAGAGAATAAAAGAGGTGAGAGAGGACAGCCTTGACGGCAGCCTCTGCCAACAGGAAATCTACTAGATATTAGCTGGTTTGTATTAACCGCCGCCATAGGCTGGGATTATAAAACAGTTTAATCAAGTTAATGAAATTTTGTCCTACATTTATCTTCTCTAATACTGCAAAAAGGAAAGGCCACTCCACCCTATCAAATGCCTTTTCGGCATCAAGCGACACAATTAAAGTAGGATCTTTGGTCACATGTATAAGGAAACATGGAATTAGTTTCCATTGTTATGCTGATGACACTCAAATGGTTTGTATTAACCGCCGCCATAGGCTGGGAATATAACAGTTTAATCAAGTTAATGAAATTTTGTCCTACATTTATCTTCTCTAATACAGCAAAAAGGAAAGGCCACTCCACCCTATCAAATGCCTTTTCGGCATCAAGCGACACAATTAAAGTGGGATCTTTGGTCACATGTATAAGGAAAGATGGAATTAGTTTCCATTGTTATGCTGATGACACGCAAATATATATTTCATCACGGCCGGATGAAAACGCTAAATGTGCCAAATTGACAGAGTGTGTTAAAGATATAAAAGATTGGATGACACGTAATTTTCTTTTATTAAATCCAGACAAGACAGAGGTAATACTTATCGGTTAAAAAAAACGCCCACAAAACCTCGCACAATACAACTTTAACATCATAGGATGTCCTGTTACTTTATCCTCTACAGTAAAAGACCTGGGTGCTATACTCGATTGCAACCTGTCTTTTGAAAATCATATTTCATATGTTACAAAAAAAGCCTTTTTCCACCTTAGAAACATTGCCAAGCTACGTAATATGCTATCAGTTTCTGATGCAGAAAAGTTAGTCCATGCATTCATGACCTCGAGACTGGATTACTGTAATGCATTATTAGCTGGTTGTCCTGCATCCTCAATAAACAAGCTACACTCAGTCCAGAATGCCGCCGCCAGAGTTCTTACGAGACCAAGAAAATATGATCATATAACACCAATTTTATCATCACTGCATTGGTTATACTGTGAAGCTGCTTTGATACAATCTGTATTGTGAAAAGCGCTATACAAATAAACTTGACTTGACTGACTTGACATGTACATGATCTAGAATATTCAGTAGTCTACGAATATTATCAGAGCCATATCTAGATTTTACAAATCTGGTCTGGTCTGGCGAGACGACAGAGGGAAGAACAGATTCAAGGCGCCAAGCCATTGCTTTAGCCACAATTTTGTAATCTACGTTCAATAAACTAATCGGGCGGTAAGAGGAGCAGT
Source organism: Leuciscus waleckii (assembly GCA_900092035.1). Classification (NCBI taxonomy): domain Eukaryota; kingdom Metazoa; phylum Chordata; class Actinopteri; order Cypriniformes; family Leuciscidae; genus Leuciscus; species Leuciscus waleckii. Next base: position 1,961,815 of record FLSR01004881.1, on the reverse strand, counting down.
CCAAAGGGTCTTTGTCTTTTTTTTTAAATAAGACTGATAATGGCAGAGAACAAGAATCAGGAATTACATTCAACTCTAAAAGGTTATTAATTGCAGGCATTAAGATTGGACTTATATCCTGCCAGAATTGCTTGTAAAATTCGAGTGGGAACCCGTCTGGGCCTGGAGCTTTACCTGAGGGCATGGATTGAATAGCTTGCCAAATTTCCTCCTTAGTGAAGGGGGCGTTTAAAAGATTTCTGGTAGTTTCAGAAACAACAGGAAGAGAAATCTTGCGCAAATAATCTGATAAATCCTCCATCAATGCTCCTTCGCTCTCAGCTTTATATAAAGTCCTATAAAAATCAGAAAAAGTATCATTAATTATCTGGGGATCAAAAGATACGCTCCCCTCTGGGGTCCTAATTGCCTTTATAACTCTCTCCTGTTGTACCTTTTTTAATTGATATGCAAGTAAATGGCTGGGCTTATTTCCAAATTCGTAATATTTTTGCTTACTAAAAAATAGTAATTTCTTAATATGGTCTGTATGGTCTAAATTTAACTTAGCTCTGGCTCTGTTCAAATTAATCCAATTTGTCTGACTCGGTATTTGTTTGTGTTGGCTTTCTAAGTGATTTAAATCAGCCTCTAATTCTCTCCTTTTTTGGGTCTTGACTTTATTCACTAAAGAAGTATAGGAGATAATGTGGCCCCGTAGAACTGCTTTAGCAGCATCCCATTTTGTCGCTGAGGAGACAGGAGAGTTTTGGTTGTCCTGCCAGTAATGAACTATTTTCTGCTTAAGGAACATACAAAAATCATCATTATTCAAATGTGAAGCATTAACTTCCAATAATTGGATTTAGGAATGGACAAATTAACATCAAGGTCTAAGTAAACAGGACTATGGTCGGACAAAACGATAGGGCCAATATGGCAAGATTTCACCTGGTGAATACATTCAGACGGGGAAAAGAAATAATCCAACCTAGAATAAGAATGATGAGGGTTAGAATAAAATGTATAATTTCTGTCTTTTGGGTGCAGCTCCCTCCAAATATCTACTAGGCCTAAATCTTTACAAACATTTGTAAAGAGTGGGAGGATTTATGGCCTGTTAGGGTCTGCGGGGGGGGATTTATCCAGGTTATTATCCATTATGCAGTTAAAATCGCCGCCCAAGAACCCCAGATTTCCACAAAACCGGTTAAAGTGCAAAACTGTCTGGGATATAAAACTAGGGCAGTCAGTATTTGGGGCATATACATTACCAATAGTGAGATGTACTCCAAAAATATAGCCCGAAACTAATACAAACCTACCTTCAGAGTCAGATTCTACATGATCCAGACTGAATGGGATGTTCTTGTGAATTAAAATTGCTACACCCCTGCTGTTCGATGTGAAAGAAGAGTAATATATTTGACCCACCCAGTCTCTTTTGAGTTTACAATGTTCAGCATCTGACAAATGGGTTTCCTGCAACAGAGCAATGGATACGTGTTCTTTTTTAAGAAATGTCAACATTTTCTTCCTCTTTATAACATGGCCGATACCCTTCACATTCCAAGTTACAAGCTTGACAATATCATGCATACAGAAAAGACCAAAAACAAAATGTTAAGATGCTGATGAGCTGATAAAAGTAAATCTTGCACATAAAAGACCCCAAATTTGAACAGAACAGTACCACGAATTGAACGCTGAATTACCCCGAATAAACCCAACCCCCCAGGCCCCATTCCCAAACAATAGGGCACAAATAACATCAAACAGTCACAAAATGAGATGATGAACATAAATAAACCTGTCATCATACTGATGCCACTGAGAAAAATAGCCTCCTCAAGAGTCGCTCCTATATAATCTATAGAATAGAATACGTGTTTTAAATAACTGAACCCACTGATTTAATAAAAAATGTATAAAAAGTAAATAAATAAAAACATGATAATAATAATAATAATAATAATAATAAATTTGAAAAGAAAGAAAGAAACGGGAAAGAAAAAGTGGAACAAACGTATGTCACTACTGCGTCTAGAAGAAAAAACGATCCTACATAACGAATATAAAAAGAAGCGATGCACAGTGATGGTCTAAAAATAGATTAAAATAAAAAAAATTAAAAAAATAAAAATAAAATGTTTTAATTAAAAATAAAAATCTAAACTTACAAGTCTGGTGGGTTCAAAAAGAAAGATAATCCTCCAGGAAATAAGGGCTACATTACAGCAGGTCAGAGTTATCTGTCCAGAGAGTCCAGAAAAGCTTTAGCCGAGTTCGGATCATCGAACAAGCGAATCTTCCCCATGTGTAAACACCTGAGCCGGGCAGGGTAGGCGAATCCTCGATATAAGCCACGAGAGGCCATAGTTTTGACCACTGAGCTGAATTCGCGACGTTTCTGCAGAACACTGGTAGAAAAGTCCGAATAAAACCGAAGCTCCGCACCCTCGTGGTTAATCGTCTTCTTCAACGCTGCTCTGAGAACAGTTTCCTTTTCGGTAAACCGCAAGAAACGAATCAGAACACTCCTCGGGGATGAATTCAGATTAACGTTACTGGGCGCAAAAGTAGGAGATCGATGGGCCCTCTCGATATCCAAGGCGAGAGAATCCGCGGGCAAATCTAGCCATTTGGGGATAGAGGAACGGAGAAACGTCGTGAGCGGACCGGAGCCTTCCGCTCCTTCTGGTAGACCAACTATTCTCAAATTCTTTCGTCGACCTCTGTTCTCTAAATCGTCCACTTTTGACTGAAGTTGTTCCACCTTAGTCAGTAAATTAGCAAGCTGGCCTTCGGACACTGCCGCCGAGTCTTCCGCGGAAGAAATCCTCCCTTCAGCCTCTGTTAGACGAGTCTCAATACCCTCGATCCTCTCAGTGAGGGCCGCGAAAGAGTTTTGTAGCGAAGAAACTGATCCAGCTATTCCCTCCAGCTGATCAGTTATCCCATCGAGACGAGAGCCGTTGGCTTTATTTCAGAAAGTATCAGCGCCATGTCCGTTTGGGCCTCCGCTTCTGTTGGCGACGAGGTGGTCTTCTTTTTGTCCTTTTCTTTTGCCTTCTGCGAACACGTTGATCCGAAAATCGGAAATTCTTTGTCCAAACTGGGGTCAGACATAATTGACGGTCCGTGAATGAAATAGAGCGATAGATTTGGAGGAAAAAATGCAAATTAAATAAACATAAGAGCGGAGCAGAGAACTCAAGCAGCCATCTGCTCTGGGTCACGTGACCCCCCTCAATATATTATTATTATTATTATATTATAGTACTTATGATACTATGTAATTATACTTTTCATTACTATTTTATTTGCTGTATACTGTTTATTTTATTGACTAAACTATTTACTATCAGCCTACTTCTCACTTTATCTTATATTTACTATTTGCATTGCACTGTAGTTGTACCATATCATATGTATTACCACAAAGGATCCATAAGTTATCTTTGTTATTGCTAAAATCGGGTCAATGACAGAATATGCTTTTTCCACAATAAGAAAACTTTATTTAATTGAATGTGAAAATTTAATTATATCTCAGTATGGGGGTTCATAATTCTTATCCAAGAATAAAAAGTCAAATACATGACAAGCCTGAGCTTTGGCCATTCCTTATTAAAAAAAATATTTTATAAGTCTAACTATCGAGATTTTAAACTAGAGATGGAACTTTTTTGTACACCACATACAAACCACTGAAATCGGTTGATAAATGTAATTTTTTTTTAGTTTTTATCCAGAAAAACCACAGCTCACCTGTTTACTTGCATTTGATTACAGCGCAGTCTTGTCCTCCGCAAAATGGCGGACTCGTTGACGTATCGCAGCAACGTTCCAAAGCAGCCAATAGGGCGTCTATGTATTTATTATGTCTATGGCCAGAGCCATAGAGAGAAAGAGTTGCGACACTCCCATAGACCTCCGTTGTAAAAAATGGCGGCGCTTTTAACCACCTACTTTCGGGATTTGAAGATCGGATTAGTTCCAACACTGTCATTTGGGCGTTGGACCCCATTCACTTACATTGCTGCGCGTCGAGTTGTTCCAGAGGTAAGTTGCTGAAATATCGACCTCTTTTGAATTGTCAACTGTCTATATTGTATCATAGGCCCTTTGCGATGCTTATACTGTTCTTCATTTGTATATGCACAGCATAATTATCTATATTTTATCTTGGTTGTTTCAACCAATTTTCTAGCATTACCTGCTTGCTAGTTAGCTAGCGCGACTTCACAGCTGTGAAGGTAGCATCTAATTAGTTCGGTAATGAATCGCTACCACCTTTATAGCAACTTTTATTCATTTAATTTTTGGGATATACTAACTTTTCATTATGTGACGTGTTGGCTGAGTTTGAGTGGTGAATGCTGTGCGTCGAGTTGTTCCAGAGGTAACGTACATTTCTGAAATATCGACCTCTTTTGAATTGTCAACTGTCTATATTGTATCAGAGGCCCTTTGCTATGCTTATACTGGTCTTCATTTGTACATGCACAGCGTAATTATTTAAATTTTATGTTGGTTGTTTCAACCAATTTTCAAGCACTGCCTGCTAGCTAGTTAGCTAGTGCGACTTCGTCAGCTGTGACAGTAAGAGTTTGGTAATGAATCGCTACCACCTTTATAGCAACTTTTATTTAATTACATTTTTGGGGATATACTAACTTTTCATTATGTGACGTGTTGGCTGTACTTAATTTGTATCAGAGCCCATCTCAGATACTCATTTACTGTGAGGAAACTTTGTATTGTAATATCCACACTAGTTTCATGATTCTTCTTCAAAAGTATTATTCAAGGTATTATTCAGTAGTCTTAAAACAAATAGTAGACTACTTGACAGGCTACTCTACAGCAGTGAATCAAGGATGAGCCTAAAACATGGTATCTGTTTCTATATCTTTCTATAGAAATATCTTTCTCCTGACATAACTGAAATATTTTTATTTTATTTCATGTATTATTTTGTCCTCTATGGCCCCTGGCAGTCTGGTCGCTGGATCACTCCCTCCCCCTGGCAAAGTGGCCTCGTCATTTTTATTTTTATTGTTGAAAAACCTGTTTTTGTTGCCCTTGGTTCAACGGCTGTTTATAGTTGTATAAATAGTTGTAATATTTATAATATTCATATTTTCAGGCTCCCTCTCCTAAAGTTAAATACTTTTAATAATTTGAAACCCCATGTTTGCATCTGCCTTCAGCCTCTGCCTATCAAACACCTCCCCCAACACTCCTGGCTCCAGTTTAACATACTGCTCCTCCTCTGAATGGTCCTGATGTCAGGCAGAGGCATATTCATGGCTTGGAGGGTTTTATATCCTGTAGTGCCACAATAGAACTATAGTAGCATCTCCATCTCCACCTCCCCTTTTTTTGTTTTTGTTTTGAAAAAAGTTGTGCCAGCACATAATCAAATTTATACAGCTTTCTTTACAGTTTTGCTCACACCACTTCCCATTAGCCTCAGCATATCAAAAACCTCCCTTATCCTCCTCTGAATTGTCCTGATGTCAGGCAGTGATTCAAGGCTTAAGACTTACTGGACTGCTTGTGCAATGTTTAACCTTTTGTTTCTTGCTCTTTATCCCCCTATTTCATTCATAAATCCTTCCCTTTCTTAAAAATATATATCATAGATCTATTCTTTTCTTTCTCTATTCTGTTTTGAATGTTATAAATAAATATTATATTTCACTCTGCCTACAGAGCAGGTGTACATCTGGTGAGTCACTGCAGAGTGACTCACCAGATGTATTAAACTCCCTCCCTATTAAACACATCTGAACCAGATAATCAAGTTCTTCAGGGATTATAGAAACTTCCAGGCAGGGGGTTTTGTAGCTAGCTACGATGCAGTCGTGGTCTATTTGGTTTGAGACTTGGACTTGTAACCCAAGGGTTATGGCTTCGAGTCTTAGTACTGGAAGGAATTGTCGGTGGAGGGAGTGAATGTACCACGACTGAGGTGAGACCTGAGCAAGGTACCGAACCCCCAACAGCTCCCCAGCCGCTGCAGCAAAAAATGGCTCCCACTCCGGTTGTGTGTTTGTTCACTGCTCACTGCTGTGTGCACTTGGATGGGATAAGTGCAGAGCACAAATTCCAAATATGGGACACCATACTTATCACGCTATATCATGTCCCGTCACGTCACTGTCACTGCAGGACACTGGCCCTCCAGGAACTAAGTTAAACCCTTCTTTGCTACCTTATCAGCAGCTTCATTTCCAGAAATCCCTTTATGTGAATCTGACTGTCCTTCAAAAGCATAAATATTTATTCATCAAATCTTTGAGCAGATATTGTTTTTAATGATGATGCTGAACCAGAACATATCACTACTCTGTCATGCTTTATTTCTACTTCCCATGTTAATCCTCACCTGATTCAGATAAATCAGAATATTATTTGAAAACAGTGTTGGAGCAGGGTTGAAACTAAACTCTGCAGGGTTGTGGCCCTCAGGAACCCCTGGATTGCATGGCTTTTCTTTAGATCTGAAATTCCTGTGGTTCCTGCAATTGGATCTTTTGATCTGTCTTTAGGCCTATTTGTATATAGCCTACATTACATTTTACAGTACCCATTTTACAACCAGAGCTGCAATTGAGACCAGCTTATATAGACAACATCATCATTGTCTAGCATTTTATTATTATCTGACATCATATTGTATCTCTCTCTCTCTCTCTCTCTCTCTCTCTCTCTCTCTCTCTCCTCTCTCTCTCTCTCTCTCTCTCTCTCTCTCTCTCTCTCTCTCTCTCTCTCTCTCTCTCTCTCTCTAGAAATGTGTCTTGGAGTGACTTGGAAAACCCTGAATTCACCCTATATATACAGTAGCCTAGGCCTATATACTTTATAAGTACCTAAAACAATAATTAGGCAACTATGATGACTTATAATAGCTATTAATAAATCCTTATGTTATTTAATTGGTGATGTCTTATTCTGTTTGTCGACAACTTATGAACACATTAAATAAAAGAGATTAGATAATTATATAAAAAGTATTGAGATTGAGTCAAAAGGACCAAGATTGAGTGTGCACGGCAATATCTCAGCGAGTCAGCGAGAGCACAGCGAATTTTGAAAGCGCGACCCGACATTCGTGTGAGAGTGAAGGAAATTCGCCTGCGAAGAGATTCGCTCTTGCGCATTAACATCCACTCAAGTGTTACAATAATACGCTCTTGACAGTCGTTATAAAAATTACACGATAGAAAGAAACTGCCTCAAAAGAGCTATAAAGAAGAGAAGAATGTCGTGTCTGAAAGCTGTATCTCAGCGCGTTGCCACTGTCGACATGTAGGTGATAAATTATTTCATGGTCAGACTCAGACATGCCATACACATAACGCTACAGCGCTCTGGGTAAATGCCTATGGTTAATGCATCCACATCCCCACCCCCCGGTGGAACTGGTACGGTCCAACCGCGAGCAAAACACAGAGAAATGGAAAATCAGAGCAATGAGTAATTTTTATGTTTGTTCAAAAATCACACTCGGACGCAACAACCCAAGCTTGTAGAATTGAAAATTAAACTGAGAGACAATTATCCGTTTGTGAATTATTCCAAAGAAATGGGAAATGAAAATTTGAAGCCAATTTTTCATTTGGTTAATTTTGATGGTGCAAATTGAACAAAGAACTGCAAAGCGTTACACGGACCATCTGTCATAATATCACTTAATATCACAAAACAGTCACCAATATGGGTCCGTGTAACGCTTCACAATTCAGTTTACAGACCATAGTGTTGCGGGATGTGCCTCCAATGTGTTTAGTTTAGGACAGCTCAGTGTATGTGTGTGTGTAAATGAGAGTGAGTGAGTGCGCGTGTCCGAGGCGCGCCCCTCCCCCCTGTATGATCCCCGCGAAGCAGCGGATGAGAGAGAAGGTGAGAGAGTGATACGGTGACCGGTGCAGGTAGTTAACGTTAGCTGTGTGCAGTGTATTTCAGTGCAGCCAGTAAAATAAAGCTCCTAAACTCTTCGGCAAGACGGCCTCTTTGTTTTATATGCTACCATCACACTAAACAGCGTGAAGTTTAGGGAGTTAACCCCGGGAGATTGGCTGATTTTAGCGATATATGTGTTGATATTTTTATTGTGCATGCTTATTTCCTCTATATTTATTTAAGCCATCATCCAGCTCTCACTTAACGTTAATCTTTAAAAACACTTATAATTTATCTTCACTGTCAAAAGTGATCTATTGCAAATCTCAAAAATTAATTATAATGTTGAGATGCCTACATTCACTTTTACATTAAAAAGATTGAAATTTAAATATAGTGGAATTTTAATGAGGGCCATTTATCGGTTATCAGCCAAAACACAAAATAATGATCAGTTTATCGGTATCGGTGCAATTATTGGTGTAATTGTACTTACACTGAGGAAAACTCACCTATAACCACAACGACCAAAACAGCATTGAACAGAGCAGATATGAGAGTAAGAGTCTGCCATGACGTCTGGTTCTGCTGAATATACTTCTCCACCGTATGGTTCTGCTGAATATACTGTACGACTGTATGATTCTGGCACTCGGTTACTGGAGTTGGTTCTGTAAAGAATTAATTAAACTATGATGTGTTAATAATCTCTAAATAATCACTGTCCAGAACAATATGACTAAAAAGTGTACTCACCAGTGATGTGTAGTCTGGTGGCTTTGCTGAATTTTGGATCTGAGTCTCTGCTCATACAGCAATAAACTCCTAACTCATCAATAGTGACATTATTTATGAACAGATGATGTTTAGAGTCCACTGAATATTTGTGGATGAATCTTTTATTGAAGTAAAACGGAGATGAGTTTGGAACAGAGCGCATTATCAAAACCGAAGAATCTTGAAGTTTTAGTAAAAACCAATAAACCTCTTTTTCATTAAGATCACAGTTTATGGTCACATTTTGCCCCAAATCTGTTAGTTGATCTGTTAAAGTCTCTGCAGCTCGACACCATATGAGCAGATCTACAAGATAAAAAAAATCAAAGAATCATGTTCATTTATGAATATCCTCTTAAAACGCTGTCACACATATTTGAATTCTTTATCATTATTATGCAACCAAGTTTTTATGCATCAAGAGAAATTAATATAGTGCAGTGTGTCCAAACATTTGACTGAATACATGAAATAAAGTTACAGGAATAAAGCACATGAAAAGTTGTTCAAAATACTCAAAGATACTT
>FLSR01004881.1:1937376-1952341 GCA_900092035.1 Leuciscus waleckii | reverse complement strand
CAATACAGATTGTATCAAAGCAGCTTCACAGCATTAAATTAAAATAATACATCAAAGTTTGTTTCTAGAAGAAAATTGCGTCATCGTCCACCCTAAGTAAGGCAGATCAATAATATTGTTGAATATTAAATGTCCCCAAGCAAGCCAAAAGCCAAGGCAACAGTGGCAAGGAACCAAAACTCCATCAGATAATCTTTAGATTAGAAACGACTTATTATGTCGAAATAACGAGATATTATGTCGAAATAACGATTTATTATGTCGAAATAACGAAAGATTTGTCGAAATAACGAGATATTATGTCGAAATAACGACTTAATATCTCGAAATATTTAAGTTTTTTTTTGTTTTTTTTTTTTTTGTTACTTTTTTCTTTTTTCACCTTGCGGTTCAAGGCGTTACTTTTTTCTTTTTTCACTTGCGGTTCAAGGCTTCCGTACCCTAATCATTATTTAGCTTTGTTTCTTGTATTTTTGTTTTGGCTTAAACCCCTCCTGAAGTTTATGTTGTTCCTTATTTCTTGTTAATAAATTCCTCTGTTTCTGCACTTTAAAAGTGTTTTGTGGTTGTAAAGTATTTTGGGAGTGAGAGAGGGGACTCAGGGATCTTTGTTGCTTGATCCCTGTTAATTGTTACGATCATTTTATTCTCTTTGAGTAGGGATTTAATTAATTCATAACAAATGAATTCATAACACGTCCGTTCGTGTTTTTTTTATTTTATTTTATAATAAATTTTTTTTTTTTACAAATGTCTAATGAGTGTACCGTTGTCTGTTTTTTTCGGTGGGTAGCAATTATTCCTAAAAATCTTGCTGTTCTTAAAATGAAAAAAAGCAGTGATGAATGTTAAATATGGAGTTTGATATTGAAGCATTTCTTTCTAAACCCAATATACAGCAATTGAATGCGTTGTGGGGAAAAAAGCGTCAAAAGCAAGAAAATAGAGTGTTACATTCGCGTGAGTTGGAGATGGTGCATAAAGAGAAAGAAAGAGAGCATGCACGAACTGCCATGCCTTCATCTAATCACTCTGCAGAAAGGGTAACTTATATGCCTACTTATGTGACTTTATTTGATCCTAATAAGCATATTAATCTTGTGCTTCCTTTTCGAGAGTCAGAGTTTGATGCTTATTTTATTGCATTTGAATGAACTGTTGGCGAACTCAAATGGCCAAAGGAAATGTGGGCATTAATGATGCCGTGTAGTTTGGTAGGTAAGGCACATGGAGTCTGTTCAGCTTTGCCCATTGAAGATTCTCTGAATTATGCCTTAGTAAAAGCTGCTGTCTTGTGGGTTATAGCTTGTTCCTGAAGCATAGAGGCAGAAGTTTCGTAACTATACTAAATCAGCGGGACAAGCTTTTGTGGAATTTTCACGTGATAAGAAAGTTTTGTTGGTAAAGTGGTGCGCTGCATCTAAGACAACTACGTTAATCAGAATAACGTTGCAGAAGCGCTGTCCAGGGTTTATGGTTTATTAAAGGGTAACTCTCGCCAAAATGCAACCTAGGGTCGTTTTGTTAATCTACCCGAGGCAAACTTTTGTTTAAAAGCATAATTAGAATGAAAACGCCACTTTTAAGTTTGACTTATTTTTGTTTTCAGTCAAATTGCCTTGTGAATGGGAGTGCTAGAGGCACAACTATGAAAGCATCAAAAATCGCTATTAACACTGAGAAGGCTCGACACAAATTAAACTGTGTTTGAAGTATCACTTCTTTATTATTTCCTAAGGCTGACTCCTCAGTTAGTTTCTGCACTGACTATCGCAAGGTCAATGCAGTGACTAAACCTGATTCCTTTTCACTTCCACGTATGGAGGACTGCAAAGTTTGTAACGAAATTAGATCTGCTGAAGGGATACTGGCATGTTCCTCTTACTTCTCGGCATCAGAGGTTTCATGAAGTATTCTGTCATGGCGTTCGGAATCCGAACGCACTGTCAACATTCCAATGCATTGTTTTAAATGGAGTTGAGAAATGTGAAGCTTATTTAGATGATATTGTAATATATTCTTCCAGTTGGGAAGAGAATCTTTAAATGTGTTTTCACGTTTTGTTGATGCTTCTCTGACTTTAAACTTAGCCAAATGTGAGTTCGCTAAGGCAACAGTGGTGTACTTAGGGAGAAGGATAGGTCAGGGACAAGTATGTCCAGTTGAAGCGAAGATCTGTTATGGAATGTCCTGTACCAGTGAATAAAAGGGAGTTGCGTAGATTTTTGGGTATGGCAGGATATTACAGAGGATGTGCCAGTGTTGTATCACCATTAACGGATCTTCTCAGCATAACTCAAGTTTTTGTGTGGTCTCCTGCTTGTGAGCAAGCTTTTCGAGCAGCTAAGGTTTTGTTGTGTAACGCCCCTAGCCTCTCAGTGTCAACATTGTACAGTTTATTGAATTGAAAAACAAGTCATTGTATAATTTGACAAAAACATAAATTGCCATTCCCAGTATCCCTGTGTGACACTTCATATTTGATGTTTTTTCATTTCTTAATTTTTTCTAATCAGTTGTGTATATTAGTTGTTGTTTTTTTGTTACAGCAAATGTTGTTCAGTGAATGCTTATTGCATTAATTTAGTGTCAGGTGTAGCTACACAATCACTAATGCTAAAAAAGACACACCAGAAAGGAATGATCAAACACTGAACAAATGGGATCATGTGACACATGACCAGAAGAGACCATGGCAGACAAGGAACTAAACTTCAAAATAAAGAACATGAACACGAAACAAAACCAAAACTAGGCATTACGCCGATACTCCCTATGAAGACACAGTTCCTGAAAATAGTAAATGCAGTGTCAACACAACCAGAAGTACTAACATTGTTGACATTCATACCAATTCTTGCTGGTTGAGTTATCATCTGTGTGCGTAAGATTGCAAACCTCAGCCATTTATTTGAACTTTTTTGTTAATGAGCAGTTTTTCGAAAACCAATCAATAGGAAAATTACCAAGTAAAAATATATCCTTATTTTCTTCTATTACCCTATCCTCTAGTGCTCCACTAAACAAAGTCACTTGGGAATAGAAGTAAGATCTATAGTGTTTAAAGGGTAACTCTTGCCAAAATGCATGGTCTTTTTGTTAATCTACCCGAGGCAAACTTTCGTTTAAAAGCATAATTAGAATGGAAACGCCACTTTTAAGTTTGACCGTATTTTCATTTTTTGTAAGCACGTCCCAGCTGAGTGGTGTGTGGTGTGAAACTGATGAAGATGTTTTCTTAATTTGTGGGGCTTTTTATTTGCATGTTTTTTTTGTCTTAATTTGTGGGGGTTTTTATTTGCATGTTTTTTTTGTTTTTTTTTTTATCTATTTGCATGTGGGTTTTTTATTTGCATGTGCTTTCTTCAGTTGCAGCGCGTTGAGCTCTCTCGGCCACCTTTACATATGAACATGAACATAATGTTCCTATGAACATTTGCAAATGTCTGCTTTGCATGCAGCATGGCACAAGGATATTCATTGTTAGCTCAAAAACAAGCTGAATGTAAGTATTCAGAAGAAATTATAAAATGTTTGAGTAGGCTTCATAATCTACTTTAAAGTTTTGCTCAAATGTTATGTTGGTTAATCACCTTTTGTGATTTGCAATGTATCTTTCCAATTGTAATCGCCTTTTCAATTGTTTGTTAAAAAGGAGTTTCAATTTCTGTTCTTCAATAGGGAGTCAGTTCTCCCTTCCTCCCTTTCTCACATGATCATCAGCTGCTCCCTTTCAACAAAGCTCACATGACATCTAGATCCAGATAAACAACCTGTCTTAACTGGAACTATTAATGATCACGTCGTTTTCAGCTTCAACTCTCCCATTGTCCAAGGAATATGGAAAGCTGCTTCAAGTTTCTTTCTTTATCATTACTGATCACAAATGGTATGTTTTTATAGCTTCATCATTTCAGTTTTGATCATTCTGTCAGTAGATTTGAAATGTTGAGCACTGAGCCGTAGCTGGGCGCCGCGGACGGTGTGTGTGTACACTCATAGAGAATAATGTGTTCGAATTTAAAAGACGTGGCGCTGCGCGTCCGGTGTGCGACCCGGGTGGTTTGCCTAGGGCACCATATATGAGCTAGAACCGCCACTGAGACAAATACAATTTCTGTCATTGTACAGTGCATATACAGTGAAATAGTTGTTAAAGTGACTTCAATGTCACTTTCATAGTTGTTTATAATTATCGTCTTAATATTTTTCAATTAAAGCCATATCGTATCCGATCGGTGACTTCTCATTAATGAGTGAATGAACAATGTTTATTTTCATCTATTTATGAGACATTTTATTTGAATATATCATTATATTACATTTATAAGAACATACAATATGATAATTACCAGTATATGAACTCCATTGATTTCAATGATTTCATTAAATTCATTGAACTTCTAACTTGTGCCTGCTCAAAACACTCTAAATTTATGAAAACGACATATTCTTTTTCAAAACATATAAAACAACATCAATATGACTGAAATGTTTTCAAACAAAACACGTGCATGAACTGCATAAGCAGAGTGAAATGGGACTTCTTTTTCAAACCCTATTTCCTTTTAATTTTTATTTATTTAGACTATTTAGTCTAGATTACATGTTTTGCTCTTCCTCTATGTCATCTGTTTTGAATATGTGTGTGTTTGTGTGTGGTCCTGGTAAACCCTACGTTATTGCAATCAACAACATTTTGTTGTCACAATGAGGAAAACGGCTTATAAATCAGCTTATAAATTATGTTGTAAACAGCTTGTAAAAGTGTAAAAGTTTTCTGTGATGGGTGGTTAAGGCCGGGGTGTGGACAAAAACAGTTTAAACATTTCTCAGAATACCTTGCAGGTTTAGGATGACATGAGGGTGAGGAAGTGATGACAAATTGTTGATGAACTATCAAGTTCAAAACACAAACATTGAACTCTATTGGTAACGACGGAGCTTACGACCATAGTTGGCTTTGGGAAACGCACCACAGACCAGTAAAGCAGGTTCTTTTGTTTAACTGGGTGAGGTTGCTATGTGTCCTGAAGGTGTGTGTGTGTTGTTTCAACTTGCAGTAGAGAAGAGGATTTAGTTTCAGTAATATTTATTTTGAACTAAAGTAAATACTCTAAAATGTAGAACGCCATGGGTACAGAACACCAAACCACAAAACACTGAAGAGAAGAGACAAAGAACTAAACCAGACAAGGGACTATAATTACACAAATAATAAGTGATAAAACAAAAAGCGCTTTGGGTGTACAGTGGTAGCATTACATAAATCCCTCATTTCATTTTCATTTAAAACAAGGCACAGGTTGGATTGATCAATCAATTAATAAGCAACCATAGACACAGGAGCTAAACACAGGCCAAAAAAAACTAAATTCAAAGAACCAAAACACAGACAACATGTGAATTTTCAATGTCCAGCAAACTGACATCCTTGAATGTCCATTGTCAGTCTTTATCCGTAGTTGAAACATTATGTTAATGTTATTTGACAATAACGAGAGTACTGGAAATAGTGTAAGTAAAAATAATAATAGTATTTTTTTCTCTAGGTGTGTTTGTGCTGAGACAGAAGGAATGGCAGTGATGGAGGGGAGTTCTGTCACTCTACAAACAGGTGTTAATAAACAGAATGATGATCTGATAGTGTGGTATTTTGGACCTGCCAACACTCTTGTTGCCCAAATCAACGGAAAGGCCAATAGCACCAAAATTCATGAGGTGTTGTTAGGAGAATGCGGCTAGATAATGATGGGTCTCTCAACATCCTTAACATCACAACAGCAGATTCTGGTCTTTATAATCTTAAAATCACCAGCAAAAAAAGAGTTTCATACAAGAGATTCAGTGTTACAGTCTATGGTGAGTATTCTAAATTCAGAAACCTTGATACATTACACTTTTAGGGGGCAGCAGCTCTGCATGAACCTACTGTGTGGAGAAAGCTATCATTGGTCGCAAAAGCTGTCTGTCCGGGTGTGTGGTAGGGTTAGGGGTTAGTTTCTGTGGAAAAGTTGTTGGCAGTGTGAACGCAGCTTTAGACGAGGGCACTTTGTTGCTGAATGTGCGGACACTTTAATCTAATTTAATTATTCTGTAATGTTTTCCAGCTCCTCTTCCCAGAGACTTTACACGATGTCCTTCATCATCAAAGCAGAATTGTTCACTGCTGTGTTCAGTGTTGAATGCGAGTCATGTGACTCTCTCCTGGTACAAAGGAAACAGTTTATTGTCCAGTCTCTCTTTACCTCTGGAGGTGGAATATCAGGATAAAAACACATACAGCTGTGTGATCAACAATCCCATCAGCAACCAGGCCAAACATCTGGACATCACTCAACTCTGTCCGCCTTGTACGGTACGTCAGTGATATTCGTGTATCTCTGTCAGTCATGTCTTTATATAATTCATTATAATTGATCAGAACTCATTGATTGATTAGCATGGCAAAGGTTTAACATTGCTATATGTCTACAAGGGATGTTGCTAGAATAATTTCACTTATTCCTTACGTACTTATTTTACTGAGTAGCCTACTTATTTTTGTAATTACACTGTAACATCACCTTAAAACCTATAACCTGAAGTATTTATCAGCTGATTCCAATCAGTGACCAATCCCAGCCCTAATGGCTAACTATACTTTTAGGTCCTTAAATGTATTTGATAGCAGTTTTTGTCTTTCTTTGTCTTTTTAGATGCTCGCTATGGACCCAGATTTCTTCCAGTGTGTTTGATTGCAGTATTATTTGCAGTAATCCTATTATTACTCGGAGTGATATTCTTCAAAACAAAAAGAGGAGGATATCAAAAAGGCAGGTCTTATACAGAAAACAAAATAATTTTCATGACTTTCTCCTCATCATAATGAGTGAAAAAGGAAACATTTTTATGCTTTATTCTGCTTTTCAGCCAACTTGATGAAAATTTGGCAAGCTGAAACATTTCCGAAGACCAAAGAAAGAGGACATAAAATCCAGGAGCAAGTCTGAAGATGCAAACGCATGCCTGAATAATAGAAATTTTCTCTCATCTCTCTTAAAGTCATTATGTGCAGTAGCAAATACTCCACATACATTATATTAAGTATTATAGTAGTTTAATGCTGCTTTCACATGCTATCAGAAATGTTAGTTCCCACTTCTGAAAACGTGATTATAAGCTTGTCGCTTTCAAGTGCTTTGTTGTCCCAAAGAATAGTAAATCATGGAGGAAGCTAGATTTCTTAAGGAAATCTTATTAAAGTAAAAAATGTATTGAAGATATGTAGTTTTGAATAAAATGTAGCGGCCCATCCATTGACAACCATATAAATATTCTAGATAGTGAGCTTGCTGAAGATTGCTCTGCCATGTTTAAAGTTTATGGTACGCCTAACCGCTAACTGTATCAAAATGATTCACAAGCTTCTCAGTGGTAAATATGATTTGAGAGGGTGTTCATGTGTAATGTTTAACTAGGAAACTCATATTTATAGCATACATTTCGATAGCATGTGAAGGCAGCATATAAATATAATTAAACATAGAAACTTTAATTTATCCATCCCTGCTTACTTTACAACAGTATTCCCAGCAACACTTTACAATAAGGTTTAATTTTTTTAACATTAGTTTACAGAGAACGGAAAGGCGTAGCGCCAAATACTAATCCAAAACGGAAGAATGAGCCAACTTCTTGTGGTGCGTAGATCCCTAAAAATCTGCACACAAATTTGCCCAAAAAATTTGCCAAACACTTTTTGCACTTTGCACTTTATTTGTGGCCTCAGGACAGTAAATGATTGTAAGCTTTTGGCCACTTTCTTTATATGCAGATATATTTTTTCTGATTTTTAACACTAATTACATAGTTGCATGAACTAACAATATACAGCAATTCTACAGCATTTATTAATCTTAATGTTAATCTCAACATTTACGAATACATTTTTAAAATCAAAATTGGTATCTGTTAACAATAGTTATTAATGCATTATGAACTAAAATGAATATTTTATTATATAACATTCACAAAGGTTAATAAAAGCTGTAAAAAAAAAAATATTTGTCACGGCTTGGCAGATGAAGGTAATTTCCAACAGAGATAAGTTAATGTAACAAGCAGGCATAACAGAATGTAACAGCGTGTCCACAAGACATAAACAATAACCGACAAGAGACTGAACTGAACAGGGAGACTATTATACACAGAGTAAACGAGGGAACAAACACAGGTGGATGAAGGTTAACTAATCAGGGACAACGGGAACAGGTGCAGACAAGACAGAACATAATTGTGACAACATTGCTCATTGTTAGTTCATGTTGGTTAATGCATTAACTAATGTTAACAGATTATTTTAAATATTATTATTGTATAAAATGTATTGCTGTTATCTTATTGTAAAGTGTTACCAATTCATTGCAATGCAGCTGCGGGACACTTGAACAGGTACTGATTAATTCGTTTTATGGATTTTATTTAATATGACTTTTCCCCCCTCTCAGGTT
Organism: Leuciscus waleckii; assembly: GCA_900092035.1. Taxonomy (NCBI): domain Eukaryota; kingdom Metazoa; phylum Chordata; class Actinopteri; order Cypriniformes; family Leuciscidae; genus Leuciscus; species Leuciscus waleckii. Next base: position 1,943,849 of record FLSR01004881.1, on the reverse strand, counting down.
AAAAAGAAAATAAGACAAAAATGCAAGCTGCTTGATATTGCATTCAATTCTGCCATCCCAGAATAGGGAATCCTCTGGATTAATGTTTTTTGGTACAAGGCTTTAATGACACTGACTAGCACTAGTTTTTAGATATTCTGCAGTCATTCCATCAAATCCTGCATCCCCATATGTCTTATTTAACCCAGCCATATAGTTGATTCCAGGTGTATATAGCCATATGCCGGTCCCAAGCCCGGATTAATGGGGAGGGTTGGGGAAAATAACTGAAAACAAGCCTGGAAAAAATACATTAGTTATACAGATATAAATACTAATATATAGAAGGTGCACAGTGTCATACACACAAATACACAACACCACCACAACACTGAACACACGTGACAAAATCATTCAACAAAATACCTTCAAGTGTCATGCAGGGAATTTTGTACAGTACAGTTTTTACAATAATCTAAAAGTAGTTTTAATAATCACATTTGTATACCTGTATGTCTATGTCTTATCTTAAAAATTCTATAACTAATGTAATATTACAGTTGTGAAAATTCGGTAGGTTTTTTGTTTTTTTTTACAGAAAAGTACAATATTGAAACATTGACAATGAAGTTGAAATTACAAGAACAGACTTTTGAAAGACATTGGACAAATGGAAAATGTATACATAAAAACAGAGAAAATTAAGGGATAAATAAAAAAATTAATTTGCATATGCATATGTAAGCATACCTATATTTTAAATGAGCATTTAAGTATGTCTGTAGATTTATAATTATATACTGTATATTGCAACCTGTTGTTGTTTTTAATGAATTATTCTACAGTGATTGTACTAAATTGATGTAAATAATGAATATGTATAATAAATATGTAGTCTGTATGTGACTATTGTTTTATGCTAAACAAATAAAAATGCTGTGAAATATAGTCTGCAGTTGGTTATTATCAGAGATGGGTAGAGTATTTGTATAGAAATATTTACTCAAAGTAAAAGTAAGAATCTTAATAGTCTAAATACTCGAGTATAACTGCGTACATATCAACAGACACGTTGGCCAAAACACATGAAGAATGTTGATCCGGACTTACAGGATACTTTCCTGTCCGACATGAGCTCGCTGTCGTGGATGGATGTATAGTCAGAGGAACATTCCTTCTCTTGGTACCTGAGTCACTACAGAAGAAACTCATAGAACTGGCACATGAATCACATCAAGGTATGGTCCGTATAAAGTACAGACTTAGACAATTGTACTGGTGGCCAAAGATGGACAACCAGACGGAAGCCCTGATACGCAACTGTCAGACATGCAAACAAAATGACAAATCTGCTGTGACACATAATGCTCCTCTCAACCCTGTTGAATTGCCTTCTGTTGCATGGGGAAAGGTCTCCATTGACATTGCCTTCAAGATTCCGACCTGGTGATCTAGTTCGAATTAAGAAACCTTGGATGGTAAAGAAGGGTGATCAGAAGTTCACACATCCAAAAGCTGTTGTACAGAAGAAAGGTGAAGATTCTTACCTTCTTGATGATAGTAAGGTGTGGAATGCCTCACGTCTTGCTGAAATGCCGAAATCAAGTGGAAGTGTTACTACTACTGAGGTACAACATCAAGACCGTTGAATAGGTCTGTTAGAGTTAGACAAAAACACTTATGAAACCAAGGACTATGTTTTAGATATGTAAGGAAATGAAGAACTTGAGATAACAGAGTTACTATTTGAATGAAAAGGACACAAAAGTTGTTTCAAAATACTTGTTTATTCTTGATTTTGTTCATTTCTGTTGTGATATGCATACAGCTGTATTCTTTCTGAAAAGGGGAAGATGTTGTGTTCTCTTCTCCATTGCATTGCTATAATATTAATGTCCACTAGGTGGCACTGATGTGTTGACATGTTCAACTGATGTTAGAGCTGTGTGGAAGAAAACGAGATAGTTGAGAAAGTGAATGCTAAGCTGTTTGTCTGCTTCTTATCCATTCCTCCTTCAACATAACAATTGTCTTGTTGCAAGTTTTGAAGTCAATACAAATTTGAATTGACTGCAAGCAGTGTCTCCTGTCTTTGCTCTGGTCATGTCCCCACACCTCCTCACCGGCCTTCTGATGTGCCATCAATCTCCTCCCAGGCACTTCTCTGCCCCAAGGGTCATCTGTATTCCCTGTCTGGTCCAGAAAGAGAGGCTATGGACTATGGCTATTTGTGCCGGCTGTGTTGCGCCCTGAAGTTCTCGAATGGGGGCATTCGTCCAAGCTAGTCTGTCTAGCCTTCCGCCAGCAATTCGGGTGGCCATCCATGGCCCAGGATGTCAGGCAGCTTGTGTTGGCCTGCTCGGTTTGCACCCAGAACAAGAGTACTAACCAGCCACCTGTTCGTCTGCTTCACACTTTGCCCATCCCCTCCCGCCCCTGGTCACACATAGCCCTTGACTTCGTCACTGGCCTTACGCCATCAAGGGGTAAAACTGTAGTTTTGGCGGTGGTGGACTGATTTTCCAAGGCGGCCCATTTCATCCCCCTTCCCCAATTTGCCCTCAGCCAGGGAGACTGCTCAAGCGTTGGTTGATCACGTCTTCCGGATTCATGGCCTTCCGGTAGATGTGGTCTTCTATATGGAGTCACAGTTTGTCTCCCAGTTCTGGAAAGAGTTCTGTTGGCATATCAGGGCCTCTACGAGTCTGTTGTCAGGTTTTCATCCTCAGGCCAATGGGCAGTCTGACCGGGCAAACCAGGATCTGGAACAAGCTCTCCGCTACCTGATGTACCAGTATCCGGTTATCAACAGTTATCCTGGATTGAGTACGCCGACAACTCCTTACCGCCGCAGGTATGTCCCCATTCCAATATTTCATTGGGTTTCAACTTCCTTTGTTCCCCTCACAGGATCTCAATGCCGCTGTTCCATATGCCTTAGCCTTCATCCGCTGGTGTCGTTACACCTGGAAAGAAGGCTGGGGAAGCCTTGCCCGGGCATCCAGACAAACCAAGGCGGCTGCCGACCGTCACCGGACCGTCAACTCCTTCTCCCCGCTACATATGTGGTCAGAAGGTATGGCTGTCTACCAAAACCCTACCTCTCCGGATGTCCTATTTAGCGCCCAGGTTCTTTGGGCCATACCAGAAGTTCCACGAGATTATTCCTGTCTGGATTATTGACAGGCTTTTGTGTTGTGTTTAAATTATTCTCAATATTTATTTTTATTTTTTGGTGCCTGCAGACTCTTGTGTCAGAGTCTTTGTCCCATTCTGACAGGATCAGTATTGGTATCAGTGATACTGGCCTTCATTCATAGTGCTCAGTTAAATGATGCCATTAAACTAATATTTAAAATATTTTGTCTATGTTGTTTCTTGGTGTCAGGTTCGCATCTCACGCTGCACCACGCCATGCACACTTTACCCCATTTGACACGAAAAACACAGCAATCCCACTACATATATTATAAAGTTATAACATTTATAATTCTAAATCGTCAAGCCCACTGGAGCCTTACCAAAAACGTATACTTGTGCTGAATTTCTGTGAAGCTAAGAGGCGTGTAACTGTAGTAAACTAACCCAGCTCAGCAGCAGGTTATGTTCAGAGAGTAAGTTGCTATGGCTATATACATACCCTGAAAGTTACTTACATTTTTGAAAATGAAATTTGAGGTTATGTTTACTTATCCGTACCCAGGAATGTTGCATTCTTTCTGGAATACCCCCGAGCAGACCGGTTCAAACTGCTCATTGAATGTTCGCCACTCTGGCCTTCAAGTGAGTTGCTCTATGATGTGATTATTTGCAATAACAACACAAAGTCACGCGATTAATCATGATTATGTTTTTATAATTGCTTGACAGCCGTTTAAAACACTTACTTTTTCAGTAAGTTATGAATTTTCCCATTGGTCCTGTAAGGGTGGTATTCCTACAGTGGTTCCTACCACTTGTACTTCTACCAATGACGCAAATAAGCACAGTTATAATAGCAAAATATGTGGGAAGCGTTGCTACAGTGAGATGATATTGAATTGCAATAGGTAGCACATTAATATTAATACCAAACCAAAACTAGTTAGCACATCATTTGTAATTGAAAGGGTTTAATGACAATATGGTTATGGTTACACTTAAAAATAGTTACAAAATAGATATATGAGATGATAAAAATTATACCATTAATCATACCCAGCATATATGTAAAATGTTACTTCACTTGAACTTCACTTATCACAACAAATTTGAAATAAAAATAATACTGAGAAAAACATATGATGTATGATCAAAACTATTTCAGGAATCAGAATGTGATCATCTCACGACACCTGCGTACACTACCTCGTCCTCTTGTTTAACTCTCTGAAAGAAAGAAAAAACTATTTCACACAAAAATAGCCATAGCAATTTATATAATTTTGACAAATTACATTAATTAATTAATCAACTGTAATTCTGCAACAAATAAAGTTTTTAATAGTGTATTTGTTTGTCAAGAAGACAACATGTGAAGAGTACTGAGATTAAATATGTGTTATCTGAGAAATCAAGGTAGTATAGGTTTTATAGTGTCTTTTTCAATCATTCTCTAATTTTGTCAAAATAAAAGTCTAAAGAAAGTAATTGTATACATAAAATGCTAGCTATGAAATTTGTATTACAGCAAAACTTTCTTTTATAATGTCATTTCCATAATAGAATGCTATAAAGAGTGAAAAAAGTTAGGGCTTGTTCACACCAAGAACACTAACTATAAAGATATCAATATAATAACTATATTAGCATCCACACTAAGTAAGGCATAATGTAGTGCGAGGCAGTTGTTATAGCAAATACAACCCCGACAGGCTGATCAGGACCCCGACGCGAAGCGGAAGCTACCCACCAAATAAATCAATAATTTGACACAAAATATTGATTTAAAAGGGAGTTTATTGATTTAAAAACGACTGTATTGCTTCCGCTAAAGAAAATAGTCCGTTCCGTCTCTACGGTTAGAATCCTGCGTGTCCATGGCAACGCTCTGCTTGCATGGCAACGGTGTGCTATACTTAGCAGCGGTCTGTTATCAAGAAATAACAGACCACATTCTACATTAGAATTCAACCAAGCCATGTAATAATGCACAATAATGTTCTGTTTATTCTAAGGAATGCTAAGCTGTTTGTCTGCTTCTTATCCATTCCTCCTTCAACTAACAATTGTCTTGTTGCAAGTTTTGAAGTCAAAATACAAATTTGAATTGACTGCAAGCAGTGTCTCCTGTCTTTGCTCTGGTCATGTCCCCACACCTCCTCACCGGCCTTATGATTGTGCCATCAATCTCCTCCCAGGCACTTCTCTGCCCCAAGGGTCGTCTGTATTCCCTGTCTGGTCCAGAAAGAGAGGCTATGGACTATGACTATTTGTGCCGGCTGTGTTGTGCCCTGAAGTTCTCGAATGGGGGCATTCGTCCAAGCTAGTCTGTCATCCGGGATTTCGTAGATCGCTGGCCGCCTTCCGCCAGCAATTCGGGTGGCCATCCATGGCCCAGGATGTCAGGCAGTTTGTGTTGGCCTGCTCGGTTTGCACCCAGAACAAGAGTACTAACCAGCCACCTGTTTGTCTGCTTCACACTTTGCCCATCCCCTCCCGCCCCTGGTCACACATAGCCCTTGACTTCGTCACTGGCCTTCCGCCATCAAGGGGTAAAACTGTAGTTTTGGCGGTGGTGAACACACCCCCCCCCACCCCCCACACCCCCAAAAAGTAAATATTTAAATATCACAAAACTCAAATAAAAGCATATTTGAAATAAAAATAATACTGAGAAAACCATATGATGTATGATCAACACAATTTTAGGAATCAGAATGTGATCATCTCACGACACCTGCGTACACCACCTCTTGTTTAACTCTCTGAAAGAAAAAGAAAACAATTTCACACAAAATTTGACAAATTACACATTAATGAATCAACTGTAATTCTGCAACAAATAAAGTTTTTTATAGTGTATTTGTTTGTCAAGAAGTCAACATGTGAAGAGTACTGAGATTAAATATGTGTATCTGAGAAATCAAGGTAGTATAGGTTTTATAGTGTCTTTTTCAATCATTCTGTAATTTTGTCAAAATAAAAGTCTAAAGAAAGTAATTGTATACATAAAATGCTAGCTATGAAATTTGTATTACAGCAAAACTTTCTTTTATAATGTCATTTCCATAATAGAATGCTATAAAGAGTGAAAAAAGTTAGGGCTTGTTCACACCAAGAACGCTAACTATAAAGATATCAATATAATAACTATATTAGCATCCACACTAAGTAAGGTATAATGTAGTGCGAGGCAGTTGTTATAGCAAATACAACCCCGACAGGCTGATCAGGACCCCGACGCGAAGCGGAAGCTACCTACCAAATAAATCAATAATTTGACACAAAATATTGATTTAAAAAGGAGTTTATTGATTTAAAAACGATTGTATTGCTTCCGCTAAAGAAAATAG
>FLSR01004881.1:1894845-1915337 GCA_900092035.1 Leuciscus waleckii | reverse complement strand
GCGTCCCTGCTCTTGGAGAAAAATTCCAGACAGTGAGCGTTTTCTTGAGACGCGAACAGGTCTACTTCCGCTCTGCCGAATTTCTTCCACAGAGCTGGACTGTCTGTGGGTGTAGAGACCACTCGCCTGTCGGAACATTGTACCTGGACAGTCTGTCCGGTCCTACGTTTAGGAGCCCTGGCACATGCGCTGCTCTCAGCGAGAGCAGGTTGCGCTGAGCCCACACCAGGAGGCGTTCTGTCGGCCTGTGCAGGTTTCGGGACCTGAGGCTGCCCTGGTGATTTATGTAAGACTACATACTACCTTAAAATTATCCAATGAAGAAAATATAAATTTTTGTTGCAATTTATTTTAGTTACACTGACTGACCTAACAAATTTCAGTGTATTAACAATTGTAGGCTAGTGGCTATTTAACAACAATTGTTCGTAAAACGCGAATCACGTCCGTTTATTTACATTTTCGAATAGCATTTTAGCCTCTGACAACTTTTCACGACCATATTCAATAAATAAGTTGCACAAAATGTATCCAACTATTTCAGCGGTAAGTAATTTTAAGGAAATATCACTGCAGTTTGAAAAGTGATTGTTTTGATATTTTAGAAGTTTGAAATTATGCAGGCTATTGTCTGGGTTGAATAAATACGATTTAGAATTTTCGTTGGATATCGCTAATCCTTATTCAGAGCAGCGCCATGACAGGTATGAAAGCGACGCTGTGAGGGATAGTCTTACTATGTTTTCAATGGCTTCGCTGTAAAAAGCTGTATAAAGCTCGTAGATCACTTATAATATTTCACAGCTCATGTTGTCTGGAGTTTGGTCTACTAAAATTTCTTGGAAAGACATTTTTGCTGTATTTCGTCAGCAAAACAATTAAACATCACTGAAAAGATTTCTATCCCCCCTCAGCCTCGCTCTAGTGAATATGAAGAGACTTAAAGGGTCATGTTTTAACATGTTCCTTGAGGTTCACTTATAATGTTAGTAAAGTTTTTGCACAAAAATGTACAGTAGGCCTAACTGTAATGTTGAATGCAGTGATGTAAGACACAAAACTTCCTGAAACATTGAATAATCAATTGAACCATCCACCTTTTCAAAGTGCTCAAACGCCACACATTGGTGAAAAAATCATGCATAAAAACACCTTTTACAAACCAATTGCAAATGTTTTATTGAAAGTGTAACATTTGAATGAAATGAACAAATCATCTGATTCTAATACAATTAAGTAAAGTGATGCTGACATCCTGCTGATAATGCCAAAAACGTTAGATCGAGTCTCCACGCCAGGAATATCAGATCCAACCCCGTTATGTCTGGTACCTTAAACCTGCTAAACACCAAGACATACGAAATCGCATACTTCCTACTAGGCGAAAAACAGTATGTCACATAAGTAGTATGTCCGAATTCACAGTACTCATAAAAGAGTAGGAAAAAAATCCCGGATGATCTACTACTTCCGGTGAGATTCTGAAGTGTGCATATGATTGACACTTTACTATCCCATGAGGCCACAGGAGAGGATTTATGAATGGCAGTGAAGCGACTCAACTGACGCTGATAGATCACATGATAATGACTACATGGCGGATGTAGTGAGTCCAGATTATATTCATACTATATAGAACATACTTTTTTAGCAGTCGTGAAGAAATTACTTATTCATTTACTTACTACCTACTCAAGAGAGTGTGTGATTTCAGACGCAGCCAAAGCCTTGTCTGGTGCCTAAAATCAGTGTTTTACTGCATTTGGTCTAGTTTGGTCCCAAAACTGTATTAAAAGTCTTTTATCAGCCCAAGAGGCAGATGGAGGAAGCAGGGAAGAGCAGAAAGCAGGAGACAAAGTGATGGTAAAATGAGCAGAGTTTATTGAATAATCTTAGTTGTGTGTGTTTCAATGCTAAGACTTCGTCTAACCAGCACAAATACAACAAATGTTATTATAACACAAGCAATAGTGGTGTAAATTACTGCTTCACAACATCATCCTGTGACGTTAAACCCTTGAAATGGAGACATTCTCTGATCTCTTACTCATGAAGACAAATATCCTTTGAAACTAAAAAACTGTACAGCTAAACAACAATGGAAAAATAATAAAATAATTGATCAATGAATGATTCAATAAAATGAGTATATAAATTGTTTAAATGATTATAATAAATGATTACAATTCAATTGAATAATAAAATGATTAGAAAAATGAATCGAGCATAAAAAATAAAGAAAATAAAACAAAAATGTATAGTTGTGAAGAATCCGTGGATCCTTCACCTTTAAGAGTAAAAAGATCCTTTTCATTCGGCACAACTGTGGTTACACCAGCCCTACAGCGGCTGTATATGAAGCCAACTACTGAAAATCTGCTGAATATTATATAAGGAGACACAAGCATTACATATCTAGCCCTGCGAGCAGGTTGTGTTCATGTGATTCATTTGTCATCGTAACTAACAAATAAAAAAAAACAGGAATAGCAACAGCATACAGTGCAGGTCCCAGAAGGTTTTTGGACTTCACACTTAAAAAAAATCTGCATTTGATTGCATGAGATACAAAATAAGTGCAATCAGCAAACAAAAGACACTGGAGCTCTTCTTAGCAGTAACTTCACTTTTCAGAGACACCTTTTCAAACATTTTTAAGCGATGGTCTCTAGGGCCCGTTTACACCTGTTATTAATGCTGCCTTCACATGCTATCAGAATGAAAATGTAAATATGAGTTTCTGTTAAAAATTAAACATTAAACATGAATGCCCTGGGCATGAACTGGGAAGCTCGGAAAATTTTGATTCCCAAGTTGAATGTTTATATAATTGTCAATGAATGAGACACTAAATATCAATTTGGCTTTTATAAGCCACAAAATACCATCTACTCTCCGCCTACTGACCTGATGCATAAACATTATGGGAAGAGCGCTAGCCAGACGGGATTTAAACCTTGGCTGGAGACCCAAGTTTGGTTTGAAGACGAAAAATGTACCAAGCACAATGTTCTCTCTCCATTCCTGATTTCTAACACTCACTCAGTGTTCGGCTGGTCTTGTGTCTGTCAAAGCAGAAACGAAAGCTACGCTCTCCGTGTGTTTTTCTGTTGTCTCTGGCCGTGTTCATATGTGAGCTTATTTCATCTATTAGATTGAAAGATCTAAAAAAAAAAAAAAGCTCATACATTTGCCACCCATAGACCCTCCCCTTGAAGAAATCAGGACAGAAGTGGTTAATAGTGGACAAAAGAGACGGATTAAAACACCAGGTGTAAAAGGGAATGTGTCTCCTATCATTTTCCTATCAGTGTAGGCCCTGTTTACACCTGGTATTAAGATAGGAGACATGCCACATCTTTCATGCCATGTCCTAGCAGAACCTTAATCGATATAGTTCATTATATATTACATATTTATTACACACAATTTGACAGCCATAGATTTTTTTCTTCACTTTGGAGAATACCTATAAATGTTTTAATATCTAGAAACTTAAACCCCATTTTGTGAAATGTTTTGAAAAGGGTACGTGAGCTATATTTTTTTTAAACTGACACTCATGTTTTGATCACACTGATGTTTTGTTATGTAACGTTTATACATTTTTAACAGAAATTATTCACCCTCTTGTTCAACATCACACAGAGACATTGAATTTTCATAAAGCACAAATCCTGCATAGAGGGGTTCAGTGAATGTGGTGTTGAATGTGTACAAGTGTCTGAGTGTGTGTGTGTCAGTGTGCCGTAGAAGGACAGAATGCCGGCCTCCTCGTCCACATACACTCCTGCTCTGGTATAGGGAGGTGATGGGGCAGGTATGTGTGTTCCCATACCAACATGCCAGGCAATCAGAAACTCCCTAAAGAAGCTCAGATTCCAGGATTTATCATTGAATCCAAACACACAGTCAGTTCTTTTTCCTTTCCTTCTGCTTCCTTTATATGCCACTGCCAGATCACCGAACCCACTATATTCAGCCTCCCAGTAACAGCGTCCAGTCAGACGCTCTTTACACAGAACCTGCGGACAGCCGTCATATGTCACTTGATGATCTGACTGGGTGTCAAATCTCTCTGGATGATCAGGATGTGACATCGGTTCTGGATATATACCAACTTTTTGTTGCCCTCTACAACAGAGAGACGATTGTTTACTGTGTTTGGATCCAGTGTGAGACGACAGAAATCTGGACACAAGAAAACAACATTAATAAGGCCACAAAATATGTTCAAGAATCAGATTGGCCTTGGATCTACTTTTCGGCTCCACATAAATATTTTTGACAGCATATACACAATCAAAACATTTTATATTTGAGACCTTATTCTGGTCTATTGTAAAATGGTGTCCTGTGAAGAAAAGGCATGTGTGTCGACCTACATTTTTGTAGTCCTCCTTTAAGCATGGTCTCTCCCCCATGATCCAGACTGTCGAAGAAAAGAAAAAAAGCATGTGCCATATTCTATTCATCTGACTCACCATAAAGGAAGAAATAAGTCTTAAAAATACAACACAAAAACTTTTCACTCATGTCAATGCTAATAACTTTTGAACTAAGGTTTTAAAGAAAAGTATTTTTTCCTCTGATTCCGAGGCTCATGATGAGTCGATTGCACCATATGATGTTATTTTCTGTCATGAATCTTTCCACCATTTTGATGTTTTGTCAATTTTTCACCATCTTTTCTGAAATCATATTCAAACTGTGCTAGCAAAGAGTTACAAAAAGAGTCAAACAATACCAAATTAGCCATTTTGTGCTTGGCCATTTAGAATTTTGTCATAAAATGCTGTATTTTATGAAAGCTTTAGCATATAGTTACAAAAGTTGATTTGTGTCTTCGGCACTATGCCCTGAAACAACATATGCTCTTTTGGGCCAGATATAATAAAATTGACAAATATGTTTATGGCGTTTGCGAATTTTGTCTAATAGCCATGAATTTCACCTCGTTCTATTCCTTGGGTCCTACAGAATCCAGTGTAATTTTCGTTTGAAATCGCATCTTTTTCTCTCCGTTTTGGCTTTCCATCCACACTGAGACAGTGTTTTTATTAATGAAAACAAAGCTTTTTGAAAACGCTCTCCAAAGTGGATAACTTTTAAAATGCAGTTTTCGCGTTGTATGTGGACTGTAAAAGGTATTTAAAAACGAAGACGTAAGTTTAGTAACGTGACTCATATTGTACCAATAGATATCATGTTTATACCAGTATTGTGCCTGTTATAATAATAATAATAATAATAATTCATTACATTTATATAGCGCTTTTCTCGGCACTCAAAGCGCTTTACATAGAAGGAGGGAATCTCCTCAACCACCACCAATGTGCAGCATCCACTTGGATGATGCGACATCTGATTAAAACTAAGGTAGGCAATTTTTTAAAAATGTTTAAGGGGGCAACGTCCTTTTTGCCAAGATAACACCTTATTGCAAGTTTGCAACGTCCTTTTCCCAAGATAACAGCTCTGACTCTTCTTCTATAATGCCTGGTGAGTTTGGAGAACACCTGACAAGAGATCAAAGACCATTCCTCCATACAGAATCTCTCCACATCGTTCAGTTTCTCAGGTCCATGCTGGTGCATCTCTTCAGTTCACCTGACTCATTTTCTATAGGATTCAGGTCAGGGACTGGGATGGCCAAGCCAGAAGCTTCATTTTGTGCTCAGTGACACATTTTTTTGTGTTGATTTTGATATATTTTTAATCATTGTCCTGATGGAAAATCCAATCACAGCCCATTATAAGATTTCTAGCAGAAATTGTCAGGTTTTGATTTATCTGTTGGTATTTGCTAGAATCCATGATAACATGTCTCTGAACAAGATGTCCAGGACCTCCAGCAAAAAAATAGCCCCACAACATTGAAGATCCAGTGGTATATTTAACCGTGGACTTTGGATACTTTTTATCACTGTTTGCACCATACACATCTGGGTTTTTAGTTTTGTTTAATCTGACCACAGAAACCAGTCCTGTCTGAAGTTCCAGTAGTGTCTGACAACTGAATATGCTGTAGTTTGTTTTTGGGCAACTTGTGGTGATGTAGGGACTGTTTGATAAAAAAAAGAAAAGAAAAAAAGATATGCTTTCTGACCCCAAGACGTTACTAATCTCTGCAATTCTCCATCTGCGATCCTTGGAGAGTCTTTGGCCACTCAAGCTTTCCTCCTCATCATGCATTAGGACGATATAGCACGTCCTCTTCAAGGCAGATTCATAACATCGTTAGTTGATTGGAACTTCTTAATTATTGCCCTGATGGTGGAAATGGGGATTTTTTTTTAATGCTTTAGCTATTTTCTTACAGCCAATTTCTATTTTGTGATGCTCAACAATCTTTTGCTGCACATCAGAACTATAATCTTTGGTTTTACTCATTGTGATGATAAATGATTAAGGGAATTTGGCCTTCATGTTTACATATCTTTTCAAGGTGTGTTTATATAGTGTGGGAATATACTTAAGAGATATTTTACTCATAAGAATTTGTAGGGGTACCAATAATTGTGGAGAAATTGGAGAAAAACATGTATATCGTAATGTGAGTTTCCCCCCACTTTCTGAAAGGTTACATTTTAAAAAAATGTTTGGATGAAAGATCAAAAGGATAAACAATGCAGATTTATTTTCACAGCTGCCTTTGCTCATATTTACCAAGGGTGCCAATATTAGTGGAGGGCACTGTATGTATTTTCATACCTCCTCGTGCCCAGTAGCAAGAGTTTGGGGTGTGTCTGCTGTAGAAGGCTGAGCCAGAGGGTGTTTAGGAGGTGTGGAAAAAGACATTCAGATTTCGTTACAAAAGTGCTAATAAAATTTGAAGAATTGTCAAAATACACAGACAGACAACGGTGTAAAACAAGGATAAACATTGCCATTGTTTTTAAAAGATGGAGGAATTTGATGGAATGTTTGGTTTTCGATCGATACCGTGAACTTACAGAGTTTCTTCTCGACAGGTAAGCTAAACATCACGTTAAAAGTATTCCAAATATGTAGGACCTTTTATTGAAAGAAGCCTATTTTTACCCATTGAGACATGTCTTCACTTTAATAGACCCGGAAGTGATATTTTGAGCACGGAGCAGATCACGTCAGACACGAAGATGTCAAGCAGCATGTGTTTACATTTAACAGGGATCTTCAAAAAGAGTTTTTCAAGTTATTTTGAACAGTAAGTTGTGAAAAAGAACTCAATGTAGTATTACACTGAAGAGATGCACCAGAATGGCTCTCTCAGACAGCGCCCGATCCCGAATTCAGTTCTCTTTGCGCTTGATTGTTCAAATACAGACAAATTTGTAAATGAAATCTCGCGTAAATACTGTCGGTTATGCCTGTCCATCCCGTCCCATAAACCACCATGAGAAAAATGCTCACTCTACATCTATATCAACTCAGTCCCTTAATTTAGAGTTCATGTAAGGAGTATTTTGTGAATTATCAATAAGAATGAAATCATATAAGAATAGGCTACATTTAAATCAATAAAAAAAGTGTTCATGTAAACATAGCTAGCGTCCATCATACCAGAGTTTTTCCAGTTTGCAGTTTGGATCCTCCTTCAGTGCAGTGAGCTCTGTTCTCCAGGGTGATTGTAGCTCAGATCCAGCTCTCTCAAATGTGATAAGTTTAAACTCAAAGCTGAAGCCAGATGAGAGCATCCTTCTTTTGTCACCATACAGCCAGATAATCTACAATGACAGACATCAAAGGCATAAATATATATAAATGTATATCCCCTCAGTTTTATGACTATTTAAAAATCACCTCAGCTTCTCCAGTTTACAGTGTGGACTCTTCAGTGCATCAGAGAGCAGCTTCACTCCAGAATTTTTCAAGTTATTGTTACTCAGGTCCAGCTCCTTAAGGCAGGAGTTTGACGATTGTAGAGCTGAAGCCACACTTTCACAACACTGATCAGTGAACTTACAGATGGACAATCTAAACAGAAGAATAAATGATTACATAATTGACCCTTATGTAAGAACTGCATTTGCAGTGTATTTAATACTTTACAAAACCCAGTAAACACAGAACATTCCCAAATAAGAACATTCTAGGAACATTCTCTATATGTTTTTTTTTGTAACCAAAAACTAACCTTTTTTTGTAACAACCAAAAGAGAGTAATGCAAGGAACGATGCTGGAATGTGTAATGCACTATCAAATACATCTCCATTTCCAGACCTATACTCTAGAACACATACACATAGATTCCCAAGAGGGAAAGGAAGGAAAGGTAGAAAGAATGCTGAAATGAATGCCCCCGTGTGTGTGTGTGTGTGTGTGTGTGATGCACTAACAGTGGTATTGTGGGTGAGGAGAGGCACAGCTGCTGTGCTCAGGTACATTAAAATGTAATTAAAGAAGCTTCATTAGAGGCATGTCTTAGGAGAAGCACACACTCCCTTCACTGAGTCACATGGCACACATGCTCCACGGGTTTCCACATCAACACAACCAAACGCAAGAGTGTGTGCTTTAAGAGAGGATGGAACAAGAATGCTTTCAATGGCATTTTAAGTCTAATTAAATGATAGCTGTAATCATTTTAGATACCAAATGAAACCAAAGTATGCTGGCATTTTATGCACATCTTTATTTCAGTCGACTGGAAACTGTTCGACTCTTTTGTGGTCGGCTCTTTTTGTGTCACCAGACCCAGTCCACATACAATCTGCAGCCGCAGAAAGATTTCCACAAAAAGAGTTAGATTCCCCATTGTTCACAAACTTCTGCAAATGCATTGTTCAATATTGGGGTTAATTGAATTACATTTTCGGCAAGCAATACAACTTACATTTTAAGATCATATTTGTGATTTGTAATGTTCTTTTTCTCCAACCTACGTACATGAAAGGTTTTTTTTCTGTTCAGACTGCAGTTGTTTGGCCATATTGATTGTGCACTTATGTGCAGAGGTTTAGAGCATCTGAGATCTTTCAAGCAATGAAAGTTTCACAGATTTTGAGTGCACAGTATCCAAATCTGAACACACTAGTTGCAATTTGGTGTGTTTTCACTTCACTAAAATCACAACAACAACAAAAACTCACACATTTGATTAAGAAGATATAAATATAAGATATAAGATATTGATTAAGAATCTATAAAACACGTCAAAACTCCACAAAGCACAACAATCGTATTAGAGCAGACAAATGAATTCATTATGTTGTGAATGTTTATGTTGTTTGTTATAGTTAATTTAGTTTACATCGTGTACAGTTCATGTCTGATACTGCTTGCCAGCATCATGTGTGTGCATTAATTAAGTTTCAAGAGGAAGAATTATGATAGGCTAATCCCGTTTCAAGAAAGAAAATTAATCCTATTCAGAAATAACATACTGTAGGTTTATTGCCCAATTACAATTTACATTCAAAGCTTTTATTACAAATAAATTACTAAATTCTAAAAGTGAATAAATGTAAATTAACAAAAATTTAAGTTGCATTTATAATTCTGTATAGTTACCTACCCCTACTTCCCGTGCCCCTGTAAAAAGGGGGTAAATGTACAGTAGTAACAGCATGGTAAAAACACAATAACATTTAAAACTTTTGAAAATGACGTACATTCACCCATTAATGAAAAGTTACTGATCCGATACAATATGGTTTTATTTGAAAAGTATTAAGTTATGACTGTTTTAAAGCTTACGTTCAGTTCATGCCATCTTATATTTTATTTATTTTATTTAATCCAGAGAATGAAGCAAAAATAAACTAAATTTAATACAGACTTGGTCTAATGTGTTTATTGTATTTTTGATTTTATTTATTTTTATCCTAGAGGCAATATTATTGACTTGAATACACAGACACTATTGGATGAGAACTGAACTGAGCTGGTGATGATGACATCACTGTTTTCTCCACAGCTGCTTGAACTTTATGCAGTTATTGAACCAAACTGAATCAACACTAAACTGATTTTAACTAAGGACTGTTTACTTTAGACTGATGACTGTCTTTTTAGACTTATTTACAACAGAATTGAATTCTCTTTGCATCCTCGAATCATTATTTTCCTATTTATCACTGTAAAGCTGCTTTGAAACAATCTGTATTATATAAAAGTGCTATATAAATAGAGGCGACGCGACTTGACTAGACATTAATACTAAAAACTCCAAAGTGGATTGGTAATTGAGCACATATATTACCAAACAAAAATATTATACTTCACTGCCTTTTTGTTGTATAAATTTGCCTATTCAAAATAGGCTGAGATCTATTCGAGATCTGTCCTTTAGAGATCAACAAATGAATGAAACATGGTATTGTGCTTTCTGGAAAGAGTTTTTTTAATTATTTTTTTTAACTTATTTTATTCTTTTTAAATACCAAAGCAAAGCTTTATTCGTGGCAATCATCATTTTTGACAATCATCATATTGCTGATTCCATCCTTTATTTAAAAAATAGGCTATATATGTGACCATGGACTTTTAGTATGCATTCACTAGTTTCTGTCTCCCTTTGTTAATTTTCCCGCCACTCCTTGTTCATCATGGTTTCTGTCATTATGAGTTCATGTGTATCAGCTTTATATCGTTAATTACCTCGTTTGTATTCACTATAAGTTCCTCCTTCACCGTCATTCCGTGTCCAGTCACGTTTATACCTATGTGCGTGTATTTCTGCTACCTGTTTGGATAGCTACCTGTTTGGATATAAGTAAACTTTGTGTTGGAACTTAATCTTCTGTGTCTTCATCTGCCTGCCTGCACACACCCGTAACAATATAATTTCAATATACACTAAAATCCATCATGCTTATGCTAATATTCTGTCATGATTTACACAAGAATTATTTGCTAAAATGCAGAGAATACTACAATTTAACTCTGATCAATATGTTATGTACTGAATGTCAGCTTGCTTATTTGGCTCAAGATAAAGATTTATTGAGTCCACATGTCATGCAAACAAGAAACTATGCTTCTAACCACAGGTCAAGAGCTGTCGTTCCAACCACACAACTTTGTGATGCTGTTTGCGAATGACGGGATTAACTTTACAAGGGTAGATGGAGTAATGTAATTTTACCACAGGACATCTGTAATATTAATGGCCAATTCGCACGGGATAAGATATCTCAGTAAAACTAACAGAAGTTAGGGGTAACTCGTAATGATTACTGAGATGGCACATTCGGATGGAACTAAAATCACAGAGAGGCTCTAGTAATTATTACTTTAACCCACCTCTCCATGTTAAACTAGTCCCGTCCGAATAGGGCCATAGGTGGCTAACGATGCTTTTGAGAAATGCACCCCAGGTTAGGTGGATTGGATATGCCAAAATTGTAGGAGTATGCGTGAGTGTGAATATGTCCCAGCACTCTCACTGCTGGGTTGTGGCAGCAAGGGCATCCGGCGTAGCACCTGTGCCAAATCAAGATGTGTGTGAAGCGGTCCTTGCAAATGAGCAGGAATAATGTTAGGATAATGATGATGATGAGTCTTTAAATTTGTAAATGGTTAAACTGACACACAACAGTTACAACCCATCCCATGTTACAACCATAAACTATGTTTCCATCCATCTATTTTTTCATATGCATTTTGGGATATCGCATAAAAAAAACGCTGGATGAAAATGCCAAGATGTGCATAAATTCTAAAAATGAGCATAAAAAACATATGCACTCAACTGAGTTGGATATATTTTTTTTTATCCGACAAGTAAATGTCATGAACTATGATGGAAACACATTACAGAATATATTTCTTGATGTGCTTCAAAAAAGAAATGTGACTTTGCGATGGGATGGCATAACTGGACCAATCAGCCGACTGATCTCGTTGCACAGCATTTGAAAAGCTGGTTTCATCATTCTAAAAGGCCTAAGCAAAGTCTGTCATCAAAGTTTTTCATTATAATTAC
This sequence comes from Leuciscus waleckii, assembly GCA_900092035.1. Taxonomy (NCBI): domain Eukaryota; kingdom Metazoa; phylum Chordata; class Actinopteri; order Cypriniformes; family Leuciscidae; genus Leuciscus; species Leuciscus waleckii. Next base: position 1,903,425 of record FLSR01004881.1, on the reverse strand, counting down.
CTCCCAGAACTGTCTTAGACGACTGCATTCCCAAACAGCAGGCATCCGCCTCAGAAAGCAAGTTAACATGACCGTGTTCATTGCGTTTCGTATAAGTTTAAATTATTCTTTTATATAACAATGTATACGTTGTAATTACTAGTGATGTTAGCTGTGACACCAAAGCTCCAAAGGTGTGTGTCAAAATAATGAAACAATTTTCAGTGAAGCGTCATATCAATGCTTGATTCATTCTATCAAAATCACGTGACCAATGACGTCCGAAGCTTCGTTTCACACACACCCATGTGATCTGATAAAAAAAATGGCGACACAATATATTGATTAATTCCTTTATTCATCTATCCATTCATTCATTCATTCATTTTTTAAAGATTAATGCGTTGGTCGGTTATGAAACATTTCGCGACACAGTGCTTTCCCTCACTTTCAGCAGCAGAGGTCCTCGTCGAGCTCTGATTTGAAAAGCTTTGAGTAATACGCTGATTTCACGCAGCCGTTATTTTGAAATCGAAAGCGAGGCTCCGGTGGGAAGAAAACCGGAAGTGTCGCCTTTAATCACAGAGGAGTCGTGAATGCGATGGCGTATTGTTGTGTTTAATGTATAAAATGAGTTATTCTAAAACTGTACATACATTTCTTTCATACTTTAGACTATATACAGTGAAATTCATTTATAAATAAAATATATTTTTTCATATATAATTCAGAAAGTAAAAAAAGAAGCAGGAATGAACTATATACATATCCTATATTGGATATTAACATCCAATAGTGTAAATCGCGGCAGCAGCTTCAGGTTGGTAGTCCAAGGCATTGTTGTTTATCTTACTTCCGGGGTTCTTCCCACGGAGCCTCTCTTTCGATTTCAAAATGGCGGCTGTGTGAAATCAGCGTATGAATCTTTTACTGAAACAATTGTGTTGAAAGCTTCGCTGGTTCAGAAAGCTTCACTTCGCTATCACTTGTAATTACCTTATATTAGGGCTGGACCCGAATATTCGAATATTCGAATATTCGTTCGGTGGGTTGGTATTCGATTTGAAAATTTGACATTCGAAGAATCGTTAATTTGAAATTTTTTTTTTTTTTTTTTTTTTTTTTTTTTTTTTTTTGGGCACACCTGGGATCCCCCGTGAAACGGTTCTCATTCGCGCTTGAATAAGGCCGGCGACACACTGGCTGCGTGGTGTGTTCGTTTTTATTTCGGCTCCCATGTTAACAGATTGGAGTTTGCACACTGCCTGCGTGAGACACGTCTCAGGCGCGGCTCGAGCCATGCGGAAAACGCATGCATGCTAGAAATAGAACCGACCCCAGTGTTCCAGCAACGGGAGTGTTCTCTTGGCTAGAGCGCAGAACAGCGGAGTTTGTATGGACCAAAGTGCATGCCTGAGCTTGTGTTTTGGGTTAAGCTGCGTTGCTTTGACATTGTGGAAAATAGAATAATAGAAACAAAATGTATTAGCCTTTTTACCCGTTATTATCAATCTAAATTAATCTCGTTTTTTCTTTATTTAAATTTCGTTTTTCTTTATTTAAATTTCGCTGCTGTACGGCCAAGGCGGATGTACGGTACAGCAGAAATTTCGTTTTTCTTTATTTAAATTTCGTTTTTCTTTATTTAAATCTACTGTGTCAGTAATTTGTTAGTCAGAAAAATATTAGACTACCTTAAAAGTATTGCTTAATTTAACAGACCTGTGTGTGTGCGTTTTATAGTGCAGTGTCCCTTATTAGAGCATAATAAGCCCTGCCCGCGTGAGGCGCGCCGCTTCCCGCTCGCGCTGTTCTGTAGTTTATTAAACGTTTATTAATTCTGAATGTGTCGCGTCTCGCATGTCCATCTATATTGCACCAAATGCGACACTGCACTCCCTGTGAGTCGATTGGATAAACGGTTTCGAAATAATCAAAATGCAAACGGACATACAGACACATAGAGAATACTGCCTGTATTAGAGAGAAGAATATGTTCAGCCCCCTCTCTCCGACGCTTCGAATATTCGATGTTCATTACTACCGAAGCTTCGAAGCTCAAAAAATGGTATTCGGACCAGCCCTACCTTATATGCCAATGAAAACAGAATAACAATGAAAAGGGACATTACATATTGATCAGAGTTAAATTGTAGTATTCTCTGCATTTTAGCAAATAATTCTTGTGTAAATCATGACAGAATATTAGCATAAGCATGATGGATTTTAGTGTATATTGAAATTATATTGTTACGGGTGTGTGCAGGCAGGCAGATGAAGACACAGAAGATTAAGGTTCCAACACAAAGTTTACTTATAATCCAAACAGGTAGCTATCCAAACAGGTAGCAGAAATACACGCACATAGGTATAAACGTGACTGGACACGGAATGACGGTGAAGGAGGAACTTATAGTGAATACAAACGAGGTAATTAACGATATAAAGCTGATACACATGAACTCATAATGACAGAAACCATGATGAACAAGGAGTGGCGGGAAAATTAACAAAGGGAGACAGAAACTAGTGAATGCATACTAAAAGTCCATGGTCACATATATAGCCTATTTTTTAAATAAAGGATGGAATCAGCAATATGATGATTGTCAAAAATGATGATATCTTTTATTTAGAATATACAAATGTCATTTATGCCTTTTAGTTTGTCAAGAGATTTTAAGCATAATTTTTGAAAAAATGATCAGCGTTCAACCACGCTGATCATTAACCAGCGTGGTTGAACGACCAATTTGCAACAATATGGTTTTGGGAAACAGTCGTGACTAGCTAGTTCATTTCTTCAACGATGCATCGTACTATCGTACGTTAAGCAGCGAGTTATGTCGTTGTACGGGAAACGCACCCGGACTATGGGGGAAACCGGAGCACCCGGATAAAACCCCAATGACACGGGGAGAACATGAAACTGCACACACAAAGAATCCTGGCTCAGCCGGGGCTCGAATCAGGGACCTTCTTGCTGTGAGGCGACAGTGTTACTCACTGTATATAAATATTATATTTACAGTATAAAAGCCAGTTAGAAGGTAGAAAGGTACCTTCTGGAGGTAGAAATATCTTCTGGGTTATAATCTGATTTGCATTCATATTGAAATACCATGGCTTAAGTTATCTCTAAAAATTTGTATGTAAATTATTTACATTTTAGATTCTGTCATTACATCAATACTGTCAGTTTCAGTGTCTATGCTAAGGTAAGCAAATGTGTGGTATAAACACTTTACATAAAAAACATAAAATGCAATACTCACAAGATCATGTTGGCACTTGGCAGAAAACGGTTTAAAAGAGAAATGTCATCAATTATTGTAATTATCAATTTTATTTTAATTATAATGTGTGATGTTTTTACAAGGCACACAAAAACTTAATCTGAACAAAGACATGATACTTCCACTAAAATAATTGTGCAACACAATCCAAATACCAATTCAAATGTAACATGCCTTCTAGACTAACTCCTGATTACCTCTCTCTTAAAATCTTAATTTGGTACATGCATTGTTTAAAGGTACACTGTGTAGGAATTTCTCCCATCTAGCGGTGAAATTGTATTTTGCATTCAAATGAATAGTGCTCTCTAGTGCCTCACTTTTCTAAATGTGTGTTGCAACTACGGTAGCCGTTATGTACCAAGAAGCTATGACAACATGTCTTCCAATAGCACTTCATCGAGTTTTCTTTCGGGTGATGAGGTTCGTTTATTTCGCTTTTTTGGCGACGAGGATTCCTTCTCCTGTGGCTCGGCATAAGTATGCATTATGAAGTACAGTGCGGTGCAGCCTTTCAAATTTGCCGGGGCAGTGACGGCTGGTTTCAGTCACGTGACGCTGGCTCTGAACGAAAACGCGTTGTGGAAACGCATTGAGGTAGGCTAGTGCTTTTTGTCCCTCTCTGCTATAGTTTTTCAAAATGGCAGAATCAAGTTTTCTTAAAACAAGTTATTTATTCTGGTATTTATGTTATAGGTAATGTCTGTATTTGGTATCTGAGAGGGGACTGAGGATCTGACCCATGTCAGGAATGCAGTAATAGTGTTTACTCATTTAGCCTGGTTTCCAGATAATAAATATGTACTTGTTTAGTAATTATTAATTTGCTCATACAACCAAATTAATCAAGTTCTATTTTGTAGAAAGAGAATTGTCAGTTTGAACATTATTCTGCTCTTCATAGCTGTTTGAGACATGCAAGACAACTGTGTCATGAATGTCAACAACGCACCACATGTATCCACTTACATGTGCATACTTAGTATGTGCAATTCTTTTTCAGGATTTATAGCACAATTTGTCAATATATGTTAAGATAGAAAACTATTGACTCTCTCTTTTCCAGCACTTTAGACACTTCTGCTCCTTTAGGCTTAAAGGTCCCGTATTATGCCCCTTTTCACAAGATGTAAAATAAGTCTCTGATGTCCCCAGAGTGTGTATGTGAAGTTTTAGCTCAAAATACCCAACAGATCATTTTTTACAGCATGTGTTAAATTCGTAGCATTGGATGGAAACAGCCATTGACTGAATGCATTTGGCACTGAACTGAGCAGGCGAGTGTGCGGTGTTATTTAGAGAAAGGCTGTAAAGATGTATGTGTTATTGGCAGATAAAGTGCTTGCTGCTGATATTGTCATTGCTGCGTGGGATTATCACTTAATTTTTTCTTGTCCATGTATTCTGAACAAATCTACATGCAGAAATACCAGGATATCCAATGATTGTCTGGCATTACTGGTGCTTGTTATGGAAACTAGGGCTAAAGCAGTTATAGTTAGCATAGCATTTAGTATAGCATTTAAATTCGCAGTCTGTATTAAATTTGATTCAATAAAACTGTAGTATGTGTGAAATTATAAAAGGAATTCTTTCCATACTGTATGTAAGCAAGCACAATAAACATTATAACTGAAATATACCTAAATGAATCATCATTGAATTGAATTGCATCTAGCGCTTGTGAATAGAATCAGGAAATCTGTTTTGATACCCAGCCCCAAGGTTTTTCCCATTTAAGGTATCCATCTAATTATTAAAATATAAATATTTCTATAATTTAACATGTTCACAATTTTCTGATGTTGGTTAATGGTCATGATATGCAAGTAGACATAAAATATCTAATCTATTTTTAGTAAGTGTTTTATTTTGATGTTTTTTATTTGAACATTTTATATATAATTATATTTTGAGGGTATTCACACTTGGATTCACTCTTTACAAGAGCTGACTAACACACAAGTTATGTCTTAAATCCTTACTTTCAAACATTTCTAACCCTTGAGCTTTTAATATGTCAGATCCTCAAGCTTTTATTTTGAAATGTAATGTAACGTAACAAAAATGATGTGCACATTAATGCAAATGAAGTGAACCTACTGAACAAATGCATGTTAAATCACAGAGATGGAGTTTGTGAGAAGCAGCATTTACTTACTGTGAACCGAGTCTTATAAGCGGTTTATAGTTAGTTGGCTGATCGGCTTTAAAGGACAAATCCAGTGAAAAATGAACCTAGGGGTAATTAAGACATGGTTACCGAGTCGATCGTTCCCTGGGGTGCGTTTTCATGATAATCGAATGTAAAGAGTTTTATTTATAAAAACAGATTAGCTCATAACACTAGTATATGGGGCACAGAGTAAGTAAAAGTAAATCGCTAGTTAATACCACTAACAAGGCTCAAAATAGCCTCACACTAACACGGTAGCATAATGAGGGTCCATACATGCAAACCGAAGCATTGAGAACTTTGTAAGTGTACAGATAGTTTAATAAGAAGATACTTTATAAAGACAGTACATTACGCGTTTACATGCAGGATCCATCTTGAAAAACGTCTATTAACTTGCGATTTGTTTTACTTACTCTGTGCCCATATACTAGTGTTATGAGCTAATCTGTTTTTATAAATAAAACTCTTTACATTCGATTATCATGAAAACGCACCCCAGGGAACGATCGACTCGGTAACCATGTGTTAATTACCCCTAGGTTCATTTTTCACTGGATTTGTCCTTTAAAGAAGGAAGTAGAGGGATGTAGTCCAAATCGGCCGTTCGCTGTAGGCGTCTTCTGTTAAATAAAATATCTCGCTTGGCATTGAACTTTGAGCTTTATAATTTTACAGATATTAATTATACTCTAACAACAACATTACACACTAACTAAAGTTTGAAACATGGGATCACGAAGAACGGGACCTTTAAATAAGATTAAGGAATATAGTCAGACGCCGTAATACAACGAGCACACTTGCACACTTGCACCCTTCAAGAGAGCAGCCCATAAAATGGAGCACAGATGGAAGAATATTTCGCATTTCGTGGAAGTACAGTGTGACTGCATACAGAAAGGCCTTAAAAACTGCTAGATCTGCTTACTTTTCGACTCTCTTAGAAGAGAACAAACACAACCCTAGATATTTATTTGATAGAGTGGCTAAATAACAAGAAACAAAGATTCAACTTCAGACATTTCCAAACAGCTGTCATGGAACAGAAGAAAGCAGATAAAGGTAAAATCCAAACAGAATTTTATTGAGACACACACGGGATGTAAACAGGTGAGTGACTGGAAAGTAGATCGCTGAGATGATACTGGCAGAGTAATGACTGTTTTTATCTGTTTGCCAGCGGATATAACGTGACTGGAAGGCTCGCTGGCTTGAAAACGAGATGATCACTGAAGACTGAGGAAGAAAGAAGACTGGGCAGTTCAAGACGGAAGCACACAGGTAAGTATCCACAGGTTGGTCGTCAGGTAAGTGCTCAGGGATGAACGACGAGCCTAGACAAACATGTGAGTTTGGTGCTGGCCTTTATGGAGGAACTGATGAGGCTGATGGCAGACAGGTGTGGTGATTGTTGAGTGTGCACAGGGGTAGCCAGAGAGGTTATGGGAAACTTAGTGTGCTAGCATTGATGCTGAAGTATCCCTTTAAGGTATACCTTCTTATGTGCGATGTTACCAGGTGCTGTCCATGGTGGTGGTGCTGAATTGGTTGATATCGATGGCTCGAGAATTTATTATTTACTCTATGCAGGGGCTGCTTCACTGAGTTAAGTTAGAAAGCGTTGTTCTTAGTAAAAGAAGCACTTCAGAAATAGTTGAAATTGTATTTATAAGGACTCATGGGATCTCATAAAAATTATCTGCTGTGGCATCGTGAGAGGGTATGTTATAGAGGCAAGGTATGTGCCATCTAGGTGATTGCAGCAATGGGGACTACAAACCAAGATGGCCACCTGGTCCCGGACTACAGTTACCAGGTTTCTCAACTTTGGGGACATAGCTGTTGCGAGTGAAGGAGAAAAGCTGGTAATGAGCTGAGAACAGAGAGACTGGCTGTTTTTGTTTGATAGTGCACACAAAGAGAAGCTGGAAGAGTTTTTTGGTTAAAATCTTTTTGGAGTTTAAGTTGATTATTAAAAAGAAACCAGTGACTTGATCTCTGCCTGGACTCGATTTGTGAAGCAACCCACACTTTGGTGATACCCTACCTCTCACGATGCCACACTGCTAATAATGCGCAAACCTGATGGCCAAACGTATCATGCCTCAACCTGCTACACTGTCAGATGCATTCACTGGCCTTTGAAAGGGTAATTTATATTACCATAATATATTTGTCATAGTGTCTTCATTTACTCCCCAACCAGGGTTGATTGCCCAGCAGCCGCATCACATTACTGGTGTAAATCACTAATATTTGTTATTGGATGAGCTACTCAATTAAAACACAACACGCAAAACATATAACCAACAGCTACAATGGCGAAGAAAAATGACAGAAAGAGGAGAGCCCTCAGCAGCTGAATTTCGGGGCGGAGGGGGTTGCTCTGTTGAGTTTGTCTCGACAAAGTCTGACCAACAAGATCTAAAAGCTGCTGAATTTGCCGCCTGGCAGGCTTTTTTTTTATTATTGCAGGTTCTGACATGGTAGCCAGGGGACTAAAGTTTTCACGGACGAAATAGTGCACATACAATAAACGGCTCTGCGGACGGTCCCGTCTTTCATTTAGCACAACTATTCACTGTATCACTGCCATCATTTAACCAAACTCCCCACCACAATCATTCCCTTTAAATAGACTCCTAAGCCTTTCCTGAATAATGGTTTGCTAGCTGATGTAGTACATTTGGGTAATATAATAAAAAATCTATCAATCATCAGTGTTATGACTATTTTATTCTTTGCATTAAAAAAATTCAATTAGCCTAATTGTACACTGGGTGTATTATAACTTCAGAATTATATTCGTATAGACTGAAATGTAAAGAAACTTTTTGTACAGTGGTGGCCACTAGGGGAGTGAACTGTCAACAGTGATAAGGTATAGCTGTAAGAGTGATAAGGTATAGCTATAAGAGTGATCCAGACCAACCTTACAAGCGTAAGACTAACAGAAGGTATACTTAACAAAGAAAAGTTTCGGGAAACACATATTAACGTTAAGGTACAACTTAAGGTATAACTTAAGAATGACATAGCATTAAGAGGTGGAAACACAGCCCAGGGCTGAGTTTCCCGATAACGTTGTCTCTTAGCGCGCTACGAAGACTCTTAAGGTATAACTTA
>FLSR01004881.1:1848960-1894605 GCA_900092035.1 Leuciscus waleckii | reverse complement strand
AGAACGACGTAGCGTTAAGGTTTCGGGAAACTCAGCCCAGATCTTTAAGCAAAAAAAAATTGGATGAAATATCTGAATGCTACCGAACCACAATCAGAAATCTTTTCCAGAAAATTCGCTTTGGCAAGCCGTTTTCGAACTCCAGATATGAACACAAAACAAACTTGGTTTTGGCCTATTTTTTTCCTAAATGACGTCATATAAGTTCGTTCTTCAATTTCGCTTGAAGTATATCAAGGCCTTGAAGGCCTTAATGCAAATCCAAGTCGTCTGAATAGGGATGAAGGCTTTATATGATGAACAGTTTTACAATATTACAATGAACAATGTTTACAATGCATATGTAGTAAACACGGACGTTTTTGACATGCTTTCCTGTGATTAGAACTGTGATTATTGCATTGTTCAGCATGAAGTGCTGGAACGGCACTCCTCAAAGTGAAAGTGCAAACATCATTTAAATCATCATATCACATTTAGTTTTAGTAGCATGATTATTCAACGCGTTTTAGATGGTTTATTCTCATATGTACAGTATAGTGCATTAATAGTAGGAGAGGCAGGACATAGCGAGCACTGGAAGAGTCTGTCCGTGCTTGTCTGTGTAAGAGATCCAACGAATGCCAGAGTTTCAGTGACATCACTAAATAAAACTACTATATATAATGTTGAATAGCTTGTATAGCTTAAAATGTTAAATATAATGTACAATAAGGCAATGGAGGAATATTTATGGATTCTGAAAATAATACAATAATAATAATATTTTAATAATAATACAAAAACTCTTTATTTTGGCTTAAAATATCGCAATAGTATCGCATCGTGAGATCAGTATCGCGATTTGTATAGAATCGTGACATGATTGTATCGTTACAGTCATCTGCATATCATTTCCATGCATATTCCCATCCATGTGATACCATGTTTAACGATACAAGACATTATGAAAATATAAGCTATGGACTATGTGCCGTCACATTACATTGCTTAAAATCATTCAGTATCCTTGCCTTGTTTTAGAATAAATAAATCAAGTTGTATAACATTTCAGAGAAATTTTTCAGAAAATAGTTATTCGCAATCTTTTCCACTGGCCAAATAGTATTTAATTAGTTTAATTAGTATTTAATAACTTTAAACAAATTAAATGTATGCAATTTTCCTATAAGGTAAACATATATTTAACCCTCTGGGGTCTGATGTGTTTTTGGGGCCCTTGGGATGTTTTGACATGCCCTGACATTTGTGCTTTTTTCAGTTATTTATAAACATGTTAATGGCAAAGGTGTAAATTCACTCTATATTGCACAAACAGGGCTATACAAATACATTTTATTTCAACATATTTCAGTCGATTTTTACTCAGTATAGCAAAATAGTTTGCTAAAAGCAGATCATTTATTCACACACAGAAACGCAATTCAAATTTAAACCGTCTTTTTGCGAGTTGTGGTAAACAGTGCATCTCTGCGTTCATTCATTCACACAGAAACGCGATTTACTTGAGAATGAAAAAAACTTACTACAGTATTCCATCCGTTGCTCCTCGAAATACCAGCACTTCTGAGGTACGTTTTCCATTATTATTATTCCTCACAGCGCTGCGAGACAGTGTAGACAAGTACACTGATCTGAATAAACTTGATGTGTTTTCTCGAGCTGATATTTGGGCGTTCACAGTTTGTATGGGATCGTCTCAGTCATTTGCGTTTGAATAGCGCGCGCTCTCCGTGGGCGGGGCCGATTATAACGTAATGAGCTGAGATGAGCTCGACTGGAATCGCTGTCTTTTAATACAGATTTCACAAGATGAGAATATTTGTTTTTTATATAAATTACTTCATTTAAAAGAAGAGATTTCAAGCTTCATGCCTGTGTGTCTGTATGCCTGTTTGACTGAGTGTTCGCTGAGTTATTGTTCATTTTCGGACGCGTTTCGGAATGGACTTCACTGGCAGAGAGAAGGCAGAACTCGCTTCGTGTTTATTTTTCTTTATTTGGCAATAAGCACAACACTTTGTTTTTATTGTGAGTATACACAAAAATAATACACATTTAACAGAATCGATTGATGTATGAAACTTGTTTGTAATATCAAAGTCAACAGAGCAAAATTAATCTCTTTTGAACTGATAAAAAAAAAAGCGAGCTGGTATCGCCGGCGATACAGCCGACCCCAGGGGGTTAAGGATGTTATATATTTTTAATGGAAACAGATAGGCTTTTTGCAGTGTCATAAATAATTGTCTGACTCAGCTTTAACGACTGAGACAAATCAGACACAATTATTTGGTATATTAACAAAAATCTTTAAAACTCACTCTGGGATCTATGGTCCCATCCCCCCCAACAAGGGCAAGGGTCTTGGTTACCATGACTACAATCAGATAAGTTTTATTGCTGTTAAAATTGTGGTCACGTGCAAAAAGCAGAGGCCATAGAAAAGACCCACAGCCCTTAAAACAGACTTTCCTGCATTAATTTATGAACGAACTGATCTATAAATGAACATGCACCCCAGGACACTGTATGAATGATTTACTGTCTTGTGTAGTGTCTTTTGATACTATTATGTCTTTGATACTATGTATTTTATGAGAGAACTACTAGTTAATGTAACCCCACTTATATCGTGTCTCGTATCTAATTAATACTAATTTAATGACTCACACTTTAGAATATGAGTGTGTGTTTGTTATATCTATAGTATAAATGAACACAAACAGCAAGGCCTGTGTCTAACCACACTTGAGACAGGGTCATAAATCCTCCCAACAGAGGAATTTCCCGCTTAGAAATTCCCCCTTTGTTATTGGTCGAGCCAACCCTGAGATGGGACCTTTCCCAGGCTTTATTAGAGACAAATTCACAGTGACCGCCCTCTCCTTCTTCTGGCCTCTACTGCTGCTTCTCAGCAGGCTGTGGTCAAGGTCTGCCGGCGCCTTCACTCTCCCAACAGAGTCAGACTGTGATTTCTTCATTACAACTCAGAAGAAAACTGCAACTTTCCTATCACTCAATGGACAATCATCAACTCTTCCGATTTCCTCCCTTCTCCTGGTTGCAATGTGTGGCTTTCTGGCCCAGGGCCGGAAGGTCACAATCTGCCTGTGCATCTGCTCAGCCATGTGCTCATGGAGAGAGAGAAAACCTTCAACCAGAACAGAGTCAAACAAACCATTCAAGTTCATCAAGATTTCTTCAATTTATTGAGACTCATGGAACCATCAAAATCCTTCTTCAGGAACTTCACGAAATGTCTTCACTGCAAAGGCCATGCAAGGATACACTTAATGAAGTGCTCTGAAAATGATAAGCTGTGGTTCTTTCATAGTTAAATGGATCTTTTCCATAGATCAATTTCCTGCTTCTGGTTTCATTCTGTCCCTTACGATTTTACCTATGAATACGTATGTGTGTTTAGATTAGTTATGTTTGTGATTTAGTTAATAAAACTTGTGGTTCTGATTCTCTGCTTGCAACAAAGCGATTTAGATTTTGACTACAGGCTCTTAGTAGTACTGTACAGTAAGAAAGACATTTCCCTCCCCCGGAAATGAACATTTCTTAGAATTAATAAACAATTAACACTGAGTGTTCACGGGACGAACAGGTGGATTGATTGTAATATTTATTTTACTAAATTAAGTTGATTCTATTAACTGATTCAAATATTCATAATCAATTATAACAAGTTATGATTGATTATTAATATTTCTTTGGAGCTAATTTGCTACACAGCACATCACCCATAAAAAATTTTTAAAAGTAAAACTTGCATATCTTACTGTTTCCTTCAAATTCTATCCTTCAAATACAACAGTATTTTCAAAATATTGGGAAGACCACAAAGGGGTTATAATTAGGCTATTGTCTGTGCACGACACAACACCAACAGCACCTGCGTGCAGAGGTTGTACAGTACTGTGTCATCGGACTCATTCAAACAGGCCAATGGACCTTTCGATCACTGAGCGAGTCCTTCGGTGTCTGTCATTATGCCATCTATGTTTCTAAGCCATCTGCTTAAAGAGAGTCAAATGCGCATCATTGATCATTTTTCGCACAAAAATATCTTCTCAGTACATGAGCTATTTAGAACACAATTTAAAGCGGAATTATCATGCACCAAGCAATCCTCACTGTAGTTAAAACACAGCACGCCACAGGAAGTGTTTCAACGCAGCGCATCCACTACAAATATTTCTATTTAAATTTATTTCAAAAAATTGTAACCTATGGATAATGATTTCATGAAATTTCAGTGCTTAACTACTATGAGAGTGGCATATTTAATCTAAATGTGTATATCAGATGTAAACCAGAGTTTAAATCACTCTGTTACTTATTACTTCTCCCACTCCAGTAAAAGAGTGCTTACACATGGAGAGTCCATACGGTGCGCACATATTTACGCCTAGTTGATTTTTTATAAATCCCGATATTTATGTGGAAAATTGAAATTTTCCGCAACGTTTATTCATCAGGCCCCTGGTCTTCACTGAGCATGTTGGCCTCTTTGTGTGGTCTAACTGTAATTCCCCTACACCATACTTATTACCTACCTATTACCAAGACACTTATTTTATCCCTCTTATGAGTCCATAAGTTGTTTAGCGGTGTGATTTCAGCCATAGCAGGGAACAGATGAGCGTGAGAGAGCTCTCTGGATATGTGCTCTCACATTAGGTCCAATTATACCCAAAGGTAATTATCCATAACATCTGTATTTCAAAACGAGCATTTAATCTTCTCCCGCTGTTAATGACATCATCTGTGGCTGACGTTTGGCAGGAGTCCATTTCCACACACACCATCACCCGGCATGTATCCTTCACTTTACAAACAAGCTCTGATACACTATACACTATACATAAAATACCAGCAACCAGTGTGAACACTTAAATATTTTTGTCGTTTGTTGTTTATTTTACGCTGTTAATTCAATTCAGACACACTGTGCGTTCTGTTCACACTGGCAGAAGACTGCAGACATTCAAGAATTGTTCAAATAATTTAACATCATGAAAATCTTTTGGTCCCAGTGTTTTATAAAACAAATTGCACTTTGTGGGGTTTGAACCAGCAAACGACATGAGTCCAACATCACAACAGATGTCACGTGAGAAAAAAATCCAGGATTGTTTTTTACCCATGTCTCAAATCTTATTTTATTGGAGTTACTGTATAATAGAAGTCTATGAGGCAAGGCAATAATAAACATTCAAAGACAACAAGTTAGCAATATGAACATGAGACTAGTGTAATGCTGAACAGCTAACCAGAATATCATCCTCCCACCACTACAAAGAGCTTTACGACTTTATTAGGGATGATTTCATGTAAGTGCTTTAACAAAACAAATTTCCAAACCAAATAAGTCAAAATTGTCACTAGTTAACAGATGTTGTTGGTAGACCATACTTTGAACACATTTATTGTTAATACCTAATATAGTTTATATTTATGGATTATTTACTGTGTTATTAGAGGGTAAAAGAAACCTAGCTATATTTAGTAAAAAGTAAAAAAAAATCACATGTAATCATCTTAGCTATGTGAACACTAGGTAGATTTGACCTCCTCTCATAGTGGACAAGAAAAACACTGGTCTCACTTGAATGGGATTCAGGACAAGTGCACTGTCACTCCACCCCTCCTCCATTAACAGTCTGGCAAACACTGTCCGCAGTACCTGAAGGATTAATTAGCAATTATGCATGTGCTATTGAACATCTCCGGCTGCCTCTCTCGAGGCAAGATGCATACTGCTGGGTTTGGCATTCATTTCTGCCACACACCACACTCTCCAAATAATAGTGAATTCTTCATTTTTGCCCTAGTTTCCTAACCGTTTTTGTTCAAAAAATGGTATATGCACTCCCAACCCTCCCCATCCCCCAACTGCAATGAGCCATGCTGATTTTAAGTGCTTGTACTTTCACAAAAATCATATTGCTACTATTTATTAAGACAGCCAGAAAATTGCTATGGGGAGTCAGGAGAAGAAAAAAATATCTGTGCACTCTTCAAGAGAGCATCTTCTGGCATGTTACATTCCGTGCCAGAGAAGGAGCTCTTTGTCTGGCCTATAATCTCCCTGCCTCCCTCCTGCACTCTTAAAACAGTACTACAAAACAGAGGAGGAAAACAAAACCTGAATTATCTTGCAGCTTGTTCAGCTGGAAGACAAATGATTTCCTCTTGGTTAAACACTTTCTAGGGAATAAGACAACAGCACAGTAATGCCTGGCTAAATGTAGTATGCTATCTAAGACTTGCTTTAAACTCTGGGCAATGATAGTAAATTAATACTAAATAAAAAAAATGTAAAGCTTACTCTCAATTGATACAATCCAGTAAAGTGTTCCTTAAATATTATGGTGTTACTCTCTTCTTGTCTTCAAGCAGATGATTCACTGTAATCACTTCCTTTAGACACTGTTTGGGAACTATCAGTGATAGTCAGAATGCATAAATAATATCTCCATTTGAAATCCATGGTGTCTCTGGTACTTCAAAGTCTCAAAATGTGGAGAAGAGTGCATATGAAATATTGCGTTGGAAAAATCCAACAATGTCCGGCATCTTATAACAAGGGCAGTATGACAATTCCCAATTCCCTGAAGACCTTTCGCTTGAGTCAAGAGGAAGTAAACAAGGTTGATCAGCTGGATATTAGAGCTCATTGGCAGAAGGGAAGGAGGCTAAAGATGTTCACAGATACTAAAGCCTCAGTACACCAGGCCATGGCTGAATGATTCTTCAAGCATAAAAGCCTTGCAGAGCAAAAATGATCTAATATTTTCCCATCAGCATCAATGCTGAGAAAATACATAAGATGTAATTTGACATAAAAACCATCCAGATTTTGGGAAGCAGCCTCATGTCACAATTACTTTCAGTTTAGTTTAGTTTTAGCCTTAGTTTCATTTTCAAGGACTTTTAGTTCACTCATTTGTTTCCTATTTCCTGTGTTCCTTTGTGTCATTATTTACTACGTTATTCATCATTTGATTAATTAGTTGTCACCTGTCTGTATTTGAGTTCATCACTCACCACATGTATTTAAAGGGTTAGTTCACCCAAAAATGAAAATTATCACATAATTTACTCACCCTCAAGCCTTTCTTCCTTCAGCCAAACACAATCGAAGTATTATTAAAAGAAATATCCTGGCTCTTCAAGCTTTATAATGTGAGTGAATAGTAACTTAGATTTTGAAGCCCCAAAAAACACATACATCCATCATAAAAGTAATCTATACGGCTCCATGGGGTTAATAAAGCCCTTCTGAAGAAAAGCGACGTGTTTTTGAAAAATATCTATATTTTAACTTTATAAACTAGAAGTTCATCTAGTTCCAATGAACTCTGACCCGACGCATGACTTATTGATGAACGCGGAACGAGAGGATAGAGCAAAACAAAACACTGGTCATGAATTAGAAGTCTTTAACGAGAATCTTTAAAGAGAAATGTCAGAGGAGATTGAGTTTGTTGCCCAGCCCTATTTGTTTGAACCGCGAGAGGCGTCTCCTGTCACCTAAGCTTACGCCACTCCTACATTCTACGTCATACGTCAGGTCAAAAGTCATTCGACCGGAACTCGAATTGTGTAAAGCTGTTACCAGAAGCCACTGATTATGGTTTATAAAGTTATAAATATAGATATTTTTCTTACAAAAATGCATCGCTTCGCTTAAGAAAGCCCTATGGATAATGTCAAATGCCATATGCATGGAGCCAAAATGACTAAGTGTACCAATTTTGGTTATTTATAGCAAAAAAAAAATGAAATAAAAATGAAATAAATCCCAGTTAAAAAGACTAAATAGAGTTACGTACTTATAATGCCCATTATATGCCAATTATTAGAGAATAATTTAACAGGGGAAAATTAAAATATATTAAAATAGAAATGTCATTTTAAATTGTCATAATGTTTAACAATGTGACTTTTTCTTTTTCTTTTTTTCAAATAACTGCAGCCTTGGTGAGCAGAAGAGACTTCTTTTAAAAATCTTACCGATCCAAAACTTTTGACTAGAAGTCTATACAGGTGTCGCAGGCAAACAGACGAAGATGAAGAATAGAGTTCCAACACAAAGTTTTAATAATAATCCAATAAACATGCTGAGCAACACACATTTAACGCAACGGTGACCTGACACAGAATGAAAGGAAGGTACAATTTAAGTTGTGAATACAAATGAGGTAATTAATATAACACAGCTGGACAGAAACAAACTAATCACAGTGACCATGGTAACATAACAAAAGCATGAGATGTGCAAATAATGCTTAAAACAAGTCATATAACAACAAAATTGACTGTATTCATAATATGTGATGATGTTTCAGGGCCAATAAAGGATGCTGATTGAGATTGTAAAATAAAACCATATTTTTAACTGCATTTAGAGCTACACCAATATGAACACTATTCAAGCCAGCACAGTTGGTGTCATAAGGGAATGGATTTTTTCAATAGAACCACCAACAAAACAGCTTTCTTTATTCTAGCCACACATGCCTTTAAGCTAGACAAAAAACGGAGTTCTTCAAAGAAAAAAAACTATTGCCTTTCTTTCAGCCTTGACTATATTACAGTGTTAAAATTATGTAGAAAGAGTAATGGTACAGTCCCATTCATTTCCATTTCCTTGTTGCTGTAATAAATTAGGTACAGAATTGAAACAACAAAAGATCACTGT
The DNA here is from genome assembly GCA_900092035.1 of Leuciscus waleckii. Classification (NCBI taxonomy): domain Eukaryota; kingdom Metazoa; phylum Chordata; class Actinopteri; order Cypriniformes; family Leuciscidae; genus Leuciscus; species Leuciscus waleckii. The sequence continues at coordinate 1,885,886 of FLSR01004881.1, read as the reverse complement.
GAACTGTGTCTATGTTGTGGACATTTTCAGTTTGCTTTTATAGAGCTATAAAGACTAAGCACTTTGAACCTCAAGGTGATGATACACAGGGCAACTTGTTGAGCAATGTTGCTGGGCAATGTTGCCATCAACGGGCAAACAAGTGAGACACAGGGCACACGACCGATCTAAAGTGTCCAGATAGAAATTTGTTGCCATTCTCAAAGGGAAAGTGCCCAAGCAACATTGCTCAAAAAATTTGCCCTGTGTATCATCACCTTCAGTTCCATCTATTACTTTGTGGCTGAGGGGAATACCCAAAATCCCTTGAATAATTTAATTTAGTTTGTTTGGTCAAAACATGGGGAATTATGAGGATGTGGACATTTAATTGTCCTTTAGAATTTAAGGATTGTTCAGATGAATGTATTCAATTATCAACTGCTGAGAAGTTATGAGTTTAGTCAGGGCCAATTTTCTGCCCTAGGCAAGATTTTACCTGGTGCCCCATGTATCACAGCCTATTTCACCCCGTCATTGTGTTCATGATTATGTAGCTTATATATATATATATATATATATATATATATATATATATATATATATATATATATATATCACACACACACATTACAGCCTAAACACAAATAGCAAGAGCATTACATCTAGCATTCAAGTCAAGTCCCAATAATCTTTATAGCGCTTTTTACAATACAGATTTAATGTGAATTTTACATAAAAAGTTGCTATTTTTAATACCTGTATATAAATATCATTACTAATTTTGGCAAATCAATTTCAAAAATGCCATATATCCCCCCCAAAACTGCAAAACTGTAGAGTAAAACATTAATTTAAAAAAGTGTTAAAAAAAATGTTTCTAAAAACTGACATGATTGTTACAAAATCACACTGTCTGGGGCCTCTGGAGAACTCAGAACAACTGTTAGCATAAAGTTTAAGGTAAAAATAACTGCCATTAAATTATAGTATCTTACTACTATGCAATAAGATAAACTGTTCATTCATTACATCACTTTACCTCTGTTTTTATCCACTTCTCTTCTTTTTGCCACTGTATCTATCACAGACTATTGCTAATTTATAATGTGTCATGCAAATTCGGCCATCCATTACAATCAGGTAACTTTCACCGTGTCTAGACCTGGCGCGAGCTGCCAGGCCCGTTTCTACAGGGGAGCCTGAGTGCGTTAAGCGCCCTCAAACGGCAATGCTCAAAAGCAATGCTGTCTACATTGGATGAGGCGAGAGGCGACGCTACACAACAAATTACCAACAACTGATCGCACGCGCTCTGTTTCTGATGCACTTCAAGCACTCGCTAGGCGGGGGAAGATTGATGTGCCGGACCGGAGTCGGGGGATTTAGTAAAGTTTTTGTGGAGGTTTTTTTTTTGCTTTATTTGGTAGTATTTCAAATTAATGTTTTTAAAATAGTATTATTAAAATTAAATAAAAATTAAATTCAATCGTTCACTCATTTTGGCACTCAGAGTGCCGCCCCTAGCATTTCCCTATTCCGCCTATGCCGCGGGCCGGCCTTGAGTTTAGTGGACTTTAGGAGCCATGCATTTGTGGAAACCTGTTCCCTAAAGTCAGAATACTAGTTTATTCAACCGCTTGAGCTTGCAACAAATGCTTAATGTTAATGTACTTAGGTTGATTTAACTTAAAATGCTAGTTTGGGTGAACAACAAGTCTAACTTTCAAAAATTAGTTGGCACAACTACGAAGTTGAGAAAACTCAAAAATACATTGTAATGTTTTTAATGTTCCCCGAGGCTGTAATATTGTGAAATATGATAACAATTTAAAATAACTGTTATGTATTTTAATATATTTTAAATATATTCACACAATCCTTCAGGAATCATTATAATATGCTGATTTAGTGATCAAGATACATTTCTTATTATTATCAATGTTGAAAACAGTTGTACTGCTTAATATTTTTATGGAAAACGTGATAAATAGTTATTTTTTCAGAATTATTTGATTAATAGAAAGTTTAAAAAAAGCAGGATTTATTTGAAATAGAAAGCTTTTGTAACATTATACATGTCTTTGCTATGTCTTTTGTTCGATTAAATGCATCCTTGCTGAATACAATATTAATTTCTTAAAAAAATTAAAAAAATAATCTTACTCCCCCACACTTTTGAATATTCGTGTATGCCTTCTCTAGAATTTTAGATCTCAATGATGTCTCACATGATGTCAGAATACCAAATGTTTTACCATCTTGTCATTTCCAAAACACCATATTCATCTTACAGCTCTATACTCATATTATATGTCAACAAATGTTTAATTTATGTCTTTATATTCTATTTTAGGTGAAACTAAGCTGAGCTGAATGAACTTCAAAACTCTTCTGAGTAATAAAATTGCTTCTAGGCTTTTAACAGCAAAGTTTCAATGTCTGATCCAGAATTTACATTCCCATAACAATCTCCTTTAACCCACTCAATCATTTTGTGCATCAACACGTAATGTTTGAAAGCTCACCTCTCTGACACGTTTTGAAGAAGATGGCATTGTGTGGTGTCCTCAGGATGACGTTTCCTCCAGCATCCATCACCAGGATGGTCACCTCAAATGCTGCCACACCATCCTGGTCACCTCGACATGGGAAGCCCACCTGGACCACTGAGTAACAACACCGCTTTTGATTAATTAACCTTAAGCATCCATGTGCCACAAGTCTCATGGGTTATAATAATATAAAAATTTAGATGTGATTTTAAGAATCGAGATTATATGCACATCATCGTTATTGCACTATTCCACCAGTTTATCATCAAAACTTTTGTTAAGAGGAAAATCAGTGAAATAATAATAAAAAAAAATATATATATATAATAAAAATAATGAAAAGCAACCAGCTAATTGCGTTTTCAGATTTCCCCCATCTCTCCCTAAGCAATACCTCTTATCAGCAAAATCTGGAGACTATAAGAAAACTTTTATTGGTTTCTGTCTCACGTAACGGTTTGAAATCACAAATTTCCAATGCCAGCACAGTTTTAGACTGATAAGATATAGATAATAAGATAAGTCACATGCAAACGCAGGTCAAAGGGTTCTTTGTGTTGTTGCTGTGTTGATGTGGAGCTCATATGCATGCAGGCGAGTGAGTTCATTTTAGAGGTTAAAAGAAAAGCTTGACAAATGGCAAACTAATCCTAACACTAACAATTTACTAGTATCACTATTGCTATTGCTCATGTTAAAGGTTAAAGACAAACAAACCAATTAAATTCTAAGTATTAAACTTCAGCACGTAGTATTATTTATTTAATATAGTATTTATTTTATAGTAGCCTATATATAAGCTTTTATTTTAATTTTAGTTTGTCATTTTGTTATGTCCTTTTGTCATTTGTATTATTTTAGTTTTTTGTTAATGGCACATACACTGTAAAAAGTTATTGTTGGTTTGACTTAAAATATAAGTAACCTGGTTGCCTTAAAAAAAATAGTTAACACAATGAAAGAGATTGGTTTAATCAATAGAAACTCAAAGTATTATGTTATCTGAACCACATCAATTATCTAAGTTGATTTGTCAAAATAAAAAAAAATTGTGATAACAAATCATGAAAATATTTTTTTGGCAGGCAATATTCTTAGTAAAACTGCTTCGGAAAGCTAAAAGTATGATACATATACATTTGAATTGAATCAAAAAAATGTATTTTAGTGGGTATAAACTTTAATAAAAATAAATGTATAATATCAATTAAAAATATATTTTTTCATTTAATTATGTTGCCATCATTTTTATTTATTTAATTATGTAGGCCTAATTATGTTTTTAGTGTAATAATGTTGCTCATATTTTGCTTTCATTGTTATGCCTTATAATGCTTAAAATTGTTATAAATAAAAATAAAAATATAGCCTACATGAAAACATATAACTGCCTTAGTTAATACTGAGTTTTAAAATCTGATCTGAAAGATTTCCTTACTGATTTTAGTCATGTAGCCTAATATATAATTGTTATTATTATTAAACCTTGGGGGGAAAAGCTCTGCATCACTTGCCACAGTTTCTGCCAAAACCATAACGAATTACAGAGAGGATCAACAAGCAATAACAACGCAACAAAGTGATTCCAATGGAAGTTTCGTTGTGAAATAAAGCGCGGGCTCTGGCACGCGTGCTCTAAGTGTACTGATGACGACCCAGATGTTTGGCACATGCATGATGAGGCGCGTTCACGCGGCGGGCCCGCGCTTTGATCCGCGTGCCGCTTTACAACACCAACATGCAAAATACCACAAGAGTTGAACTGACCCTTTTCCTTTTAAAACATGATACATTCAGCTGACAGGCAAACTGCATAACATAAGATTAGCTTTCAAAGAAAATATTTTGAATTGAGATTATTATTCTTAACTCATTGACGAATTTATTTTCTACAAAATAAGTTAACTTGTTTTAAGGATGTTAAGATATTTTTTACAGGTAAACTAATAAATATAACAGTAATAAATAACATATAGCCAACTAATAACAATAATAATAATAAAAATAAACATTGTAAATAAATAAATAGTTTCAAAATGTTCATTGTATTTCAAAGTTATACTAAAATAGCGTATTTATACGAGCATGTTAATCACAAATCAATAAAATGGAAAGCTTGCACATACGAAAAACAACTTATTTTTTAAGTATTTAATAGCCTACTTAATTCAATAATTCTGCTTATCAAATCAGTTTGTTTTGAAGATATTTTAAAGGGGGAAAAGACGGCATCAGGATAATGATTTGTCAGTGTAAAGCGACTGGTTAAGATCATGCCATCAACCGTTTCAGAATGAAGGTTCACACACACACACACACACACACACACACACACACACACACACACACACACACACACACAGTACCTGCTCAGTGGCTTGCCAGGTGAAGTTCACGTGGTGGATATTGACAGGTATTGCTGGCATTCGCTGCTGTGCTTTTCTGAAGTCGTGTGTGAATGGGGCCATTTTGCCCTCGGAAACTATTAAAATATCCTCCTCAAAACCTGTTGAATAAAGCATTTCGCATTCACAAGCTTCCCATGAATGAAAAAAAAAAAAAAAAAAACTTTCAGGTAAATTATTATGCACTGGCTTGTTTTACAATTGGGCTGGAATAACATCCATGTGCCATTAAGAAGCCACGCAAAACACCATTACCAATTAATATTCTTGCTTGATTGGCATCAATCCACATGTACATGCTTCCTTGCTCCTGGGCAGCTTCCATTAGACCCCCTAAAAGCAGAAGAAAACACGTTTTAAGGTGCAGTTGAACAGCAGGCGTCCTGAAAGCCATCCCTTGGTTTATTTAAAGTGAATTGCCCGGCTTGTTGGCTCTCCAGTCTCGTTCCAATCCCGTGCACTAAATGTGTCTCGAGCGAGTCTTACTCTTCAATTGACAGAATGATTCGCGCGGACTGTTCCGCGAGCTACTTGTAATACAGTGGGGAGAACAAGTATTTGATACACTGCCGATTTTGCAGGTTTTCCTACTTACAAAGCATGTAGAGGTCTGTAATTTTTATCATAGGTACTCTTCAACTGTGAGTGACGGAATCTAAAACAAAAATCCAGAAAATCACATTGTATGATTTTTAAATAATTAATTTGCATTTTATTGCATGACATAAGTATTTGATCACCTACCAACCAGTAAGAATTCCAGCTCTCACAGACCTTTTCTTTAAGATGCCCTCCTGTTCTCCACTCATTACCTGTATTAACTGCACCTGTTTGAACTCGTTACCTGTATAAAAGACACCTGTCCACACACTCAATCAAACTGACTCCAACCTCTCCACAATGGCCAAGACCAGAGAGCTGTGTAAGGACATCAGGGATAAAATTGTAGACCTGCACAAGGCTGGGATGGGCTACAGGACAATAGGCAAGCAGCTTGGTGAGAATGCCACAACTGTTGGCGCAATTATTAGAAAATAGAAGAAGTTCAAGATGACGGTCAATCTCCCTCGGTCTAGGGCACCATGCAATATCTCACCTCGTGGGGCATCAATGATCATGAGGAAGGTGAGGGATCAGTCCAGAACTACACGGCAGGACCTGGTCAATGACCTGAAGAGAGCTAGGACCACAGTCTCAAAGAAAACCATTAGTAACACACTACGCGTCATGGATTAAAATCATGCAGCGCACGCAAGGTCCCCCTGCTCAAGCCAGCGCATATCCAGGCCCGTCTGAAGTTTGCCAATGACCATCTGGATGATCCAGAGGAGGAATGGGAGAAGGTCATGTGGTCTGATGAGAAAAAAAATAGAGCTTTTTGGTCTAAATTCCACTCGCCGTGTTTGGAGGAAGAAGAAGGATGAGTACAACCCCAAGAACACCATCCCAACCGTGAAGCATGGAGGTGGAAACATCATTCTTTGGGGATGCTTTTCTGCAAAGGGGACAGGACGACTGCACCGTATTGAGGGGAGGATGGATGGGGCCATGTATCGGGAGATCTTGGCCAAAACCTCCTCCCTCAGTAAGAGCATTGAAGATGGGTCGTGGCTGGGTCTTCCAGCATGACAACGACCCGAAACACACAGCCAGGGCAACTAAGGAGTGGCTCCGTAAGAAGCATCTCAAGGTCCTGGAGTGGCCTAGCCAGTTTCCAGACCTGAACCCAATAGAAAATCTTTGAAGGGAGCTGAAAGTCTGTATTGCCCAGCGACAGCCCCGAAACCTGAAGGATCTGGAGAAGGTCTGTATGGAGGATTGGGCCAAAATCCCTGCTGCAGTGTGTGCAAACCTGATCAAGAACTACAGGAAACGTATGATCTCTGTAATTGCAAACAAAGGTTTCTGTACCAAATATTAAGTTCTGCTTTTCTGCTTTTTTCTGCAATCATACAATGTGATTTTCTGGATTTTTGTTTTAGATTCCGTCACTCACAGTTGAAGAGTACCTATGATAAAAATTACAGACCTCTACATGCTGTGTAAGTGGGAAAACCTGCAAAATCGGCAGTGTATCAAATACTTGTTCTCCCCACTGTGATTACATTACTTTCAAACCCGCAAGTTTAGTGTTATAAACATGAACCTCGTCTGAAAGGCAAAGGGGGAGGTATTGCTGTAATTTATAGTAATATTTTCCGAATTACTAAGAAGTCTAGTTTCAAATATAATTCTTTTGAAGTGTTGGTGCTTAATGTAGCAATATATAGTGTAAATGATAAATCACGTTTGAGATTTGTGCTGGCTACTGTATACAGGCCACCAGGGCACCATACATCTATCAGAGTTAGTACTGGCTGCAGATAAAGTCCTAATTGTTGGTGATTTTAATATATATGTAGATAACGAAAAAGATGCATTGGGATTGGCATTTAACCCCCTGAGGTCGGCTATCGGCTCGTAACCCCCTGAGGTCGGCTATCACGCCGGTGCGATAGGCTCGCCTTTTTTCAGATCAGTGCAATAGAGACTCAAAATACTCTGTTGATTTTGATCTTACATGCTTGTGTTGTACATCAATAAAAACTGTTAAATGTCTTCTTTTATTTGTGTACACTCACATTAAAAACAAATGTTGTGTTTTCGTAAAACAAAGAAGATAAACATGATGCGTGTTCTGCCGTCTCTCTCAATGTGTAACTCATTCTGAAACGCGACAGAAAATGACCTGAAACTCAGTGAATGTTTGTCACATAGACTTGAAACAAATGTCTATACAACGCTTGGAGTCTCTATTTTTAAAGTATGTAAATTATTTAAAACACAAATATTCTCTGTTTAAGTAATCCGTATGAAAGCAGCGGCATGTACAGTTTCTCAAACGTGTCCTAATTAACTCTAATGTGACCACGCCCACGCGCGCACGAGCGATTGACATGCAAATGATCCATGGGGACGAACCTGTAAACGCCCTCATTACCTCAATGAGGTAATTACCTCATTACCTCAAAACAAAGAATCAGAGACTTCGGTAACTTACTCCACTGCTTTTCATTGAGTTTGGAAGACTGTGTTTGTGCTGTGCTCTGCTGTTTCACTTGGATTTACCTCAGAAGAATTAGAAGAACGCGATTTGAAGATGACACGATTTTTAAGGTAAGACATGTTAAACTGGTGGTGCCAGATTAAAATGTATGTTATGAAATGAGATTGGAGTAAAAACATGAACTAAGCCTAATATCGTACATGTATATGTATCTATATATAGACAGAAACATGTTGAAATGTGAACTAGACTGATAGGCAACCTTTCAGTGCTAAATGTATACATGTTCGACACAAGGATGTTTTTATATTCTATAATAAAACACAGCATGATAAAAGTAGGCTAGTATGAGTGTATACTATGATGAATATTATGTTTCATGTTTCATATTATGAAAACCATTGCTTTTCACCTTGTAGATGCTCCCTTTGGGAGATGTTATTAGGAAGAATAAAGTCTGAAAAGAAATACAAAATTAACAAAGAAACGGAATTTTTAAAATAGTTTGTAGATGGAAATATAATATGAACAAGATGTTTTTGATATAACTGACCAATATTACAGAAATTTTAGATCACAGTGAACTTACACCAGTGGGGATTTCTTTAAACTGCAGAGAAGCTCGGCTTCCCCTATAATGTCAAAAAATGTATGGTCAAATATGTAGGCTACTATTGTGTTAACACGTTCATCTCAAAGACGAGATGCAATAAAATAAAAATTCATACAATAAAAAGTCGCTGACGCTGAAGCTATTCGAGCTCAGTCCCATCGCAGATTTTACAAGTGTAGTCGAAAGACAAACTGCAGCCACCTATTTCTTGGTATTTGCTTGTCGAAATTGCTAGCCAATTTTCATAATACATTTCACACAATTATATATTTATATCTTTATTATATTATTACTTATTATATTTTTTATATTATTAGTAGTAATAATTAAAAAATAATAATTTAAATAATTTAAAAAATATTATTAGTAGTAGTATTATTATACTTCATTATATTATTATTTATACCTTTATTATATTATTATTATTACTAACTCTGCTGGCCATTGAGAGGACACTGGTCAAGTCACTGGAAAAGACACCTAGTTGGTACAACAGGGTCACAGAGCATTTTCTTGAAAAGGAACGTAGGGCAGAATTTACGTATAAATAAATGGACAATTTTTATCATGTAGGCCGAAAATGAGCTTCCCCTCTTTGAAAGACTAGCAGCCGCCACTGACTTACACTAAACTAACAGAATGAGAGTTTAACACAATGATATCACAGCTGTCTCACATGGTGGGCTCACAGAATGAGCGCACAGTGAGTGCACTGTGACCTTACATTGTGACCATAGAATGAGCACACAGTGCGTGTGCTTTGAGGTTACACTTTTATCTCGCTGTGACTTCACATTGTGAACACATCATGAGTATCCTATAAGCTCACAGTTTGAGCACACAGTGAGTGCGCTGTGAGGTTACACTTTTAGCTTGATGTGACCTCACACTGTGACCACATCCTGGAAGCTCATGGTGAGATCAATGTGAGACCCAATTGTTGACTGGGTAGCCACCTAAACCGGCTTCATGGTATAGGCCCTTGAGCCATTTGTGATATTTGCAAGAACACTTTCAAAACAACACTTTACACCAAAGCTATCAGTGCATTGCAGAAGTATTAGCGTCTGACATAAACCCTTCAATCTGACATAAATTCCCCAAAATCAATATTAAATTATTGTTGTTTCTATCAAAAACACAACAAGGCAAAGCTGAAGGAAGTCTTGATTAAGCCTTATAATGGCTAGAAAGCTAGAAAGACAGAAAAAACTAGACAACTGTACACAAAATTCAAGGTCCAAAACTAACACTCTCCAAGAACCAGATGCAAGTAAAAGGAACAACTACATGATAGATCCATTCAATTGATGTGAGAGATGCAAATTCAAGACATACAAACTGTCATAACAGAAAATCTTCAGAGAGCAAATACTATTTTCGTTTTACAGAATTGAATGTGCTGACACATTCTGTATGTGGATTATTCCTTCCATTAAACCACTAAAAAGGAACCATGAGCATCAAAATTACAGTATGTTTAATGATTGTTGGTGGTGTTTGCAGGAAAATATCTGATACTTTCTCAGTAACAGTTAACGTTAGCAGTCAGTGCAGTGCACATGGTAGGCTAACAATTCCTGTTAAATATATATATATAAAATATAAAATGTCATTATGAATGATATAAAGCAAACATTACTGTTGAATTGTGTGCATTATTGCACCTCATTCTATTATGCTTTTATATTATATTAGATTCGATTAGATTTATCAAATAGTTGATAAACAAGGAATAAAGGGGGAGAACTCCTTGGCTGCCATGCTTTCAGTTTTAAATGTTTATCATTTTTTCCGGTATAAGATTCTTTGTTTGAATATTTTGTCTCTTTCTATACTGATCCTTTTTCTTCGTATTCGTATCGCCAAGAGGAATATACAGACGACGAGCAACCTAAACGGGGCATCATAAAGGAATTATGCTTAGGGCACCAAAATGGCTAGCAGCGTCACTGCCTGTAAGGCACTTAATTACCTTCTTATCCCCTTTCCTTTCCCACTTTTATCTTATTTCCCTGACTCAACATGCTTTCAATATATTCCTGTTGTCCTCAACAACGCTCTCTCATCACACACAGAGGGCAGCGCAATACTGCTAATCTGCGTCCCATTCTCTCATCCTCACACACACCTCTCTCTCTTTCTGTGGGTCTATGGAATTGTCGGTCAGCAGTCAATAAAGCTGACTTTATTCCAGCCTTTGCATCTCAATCTACTCTTAATATCTTAAACTTGACTGAGCTTGACTGAGACCTGTATTCGTCCAGAAGACTCAGCAACCCCTGCTGCTCTCTCTAACAACTTATCTTTCTCTCACACCCTTCGCCAGTCTGGGAGATACAGGTCTTCTCATTTCTAACAATTGGAAATACTCAACTCTCTCTTCTCTATGCAATAACAACTTGTTTGAATATCATGCTATTACACTTACAACTCACAGTAAGATCCATATTGTAGTCATACTGTATATCGGCCCCCAGGTCAACTGGGAAGCTTTGTAGAGGAGCTGGATGTGCAGCTGTCCTCTTTCCCTAAGGATGGCACCCCACTTGTAGTCTTTAGTGATTTCAGCATTCTTTTAGAGAAGCCGTATGCAACTGACTTCATTTCTCTCCTAGCCTCATTCGATCTCAAATGGCTCATCACCACAGGTACTCACAAATCAGGCAACCAACTGGACCTGGTTTACACACGCAACTGCATCCCAGACAACATTTTGGTGAAACCTCTACAAGTTTCAGATCATTTCCTCATTAATTTCAATTACACTCACTACCTGTGCACCACCAACCCCCCTACCAGTTACTTTCAGACGAAACCTGCGCTCAGTTTCTCCCTCCCATCTTTCCTCTGCTGTGTCATCTTCTCTTCCCTCACCCTCACAATTCTCATCTCTGGATGTGAATACCGCAACGGATACCTTATGCTCCATTTTAACTTCTTCTTTAGACAATATCTACCCTCTCTCCTCCAGGCCAGCACACGCAACTCCCTCTAACCCCTGGTTATCTGAGGTTCTTTGTGAACACTGGACCGAACTCAGGGCAGCGGAGAGGAAATGGCCCAAATCAACAGACAAATCTGACCTGAGGATGTATCAATCTCTGCTCTCTTCCTTTTCTGTTGATGTTCATGCCGCGAAATTCCACAACAAGATCAACAGCACCTCTAACACACAATCACTTTTCAAGACATTCAACTCTCTCCTCTGTCCACCTTCACCACCACCCACCTCCTCTTTAACGGCTGATGATTTTGCTAACTTCTTCACCAACAAAACTACAACTATCAGCAGTCAGTTCTCAGCTCCACACACACCCAGACCAACCTCTCCCACAGCCAATAACCTTCTCTCCTCCTTCTCTCCACTAACTGAGGAAGAAGTATCTAAACTTCTCCTCTCCAGTCATCCTACCACCTGCCCTCTAGACCCCATCCCCTCACACCTTCTACAAGCCATCTCTCCCACACTTCTACCAGCACTTACACACATCATCAACTCATCCCTCCCTACTGGCATTTTCCCTACAGCATTCAAGCAGGCTTGGGTAACTCCACTGTTTAAAAAATCAACATTAAACACATCACTTGTAGAGAATTACAGACCTGTCTCTCTCCTACCATTCATTGCGAGAACACTTGAACGAGTGTTTCCAGTTCTTATTCTCCTGGATCTGTCTGCTGCCTTCGACACTGTGAATCATCAGATCCTTATGTCCACCCTCTCATCACTGGGCATCACATGTACTCCCCTCCACTGGTTTGAATCCTATCTCACAGGTAGATCTCAGGGTCGCATGGAGAGGTGAGGTATCCAAAGCTCATCAACTGACCACAGGGGTTCCTCAGGGTTCAGTTCTTGGACCCCTCCTCTTCTCCATTTACACCACATCACTGGGACACATCATACAGGCACATGGTTTATCTTACCATTGCTATGCTGATGACACACAGCTCTTCCACTCATTTCAACCAGATGATCCCCAGTAGCTGCACGTATCTCAAGCTGTCTGGTAGGCCTGTCGCGATAGTCAATAAATCAATTAATCGCACGATAAAAAAAATTAGCTCGATAATTCCATTTGCATGCTTGTTTGTTTTCCTCGTCTCTCTTTCTCTCTCTCTCTACCAAAGAGACTGGATGACCACTCTCGGTTCCTTAGCGTATAGGAGGAGTGAACCCTCTTGTCAGTTGCATGGTCTTTGTGTGACGAGGCGGCGCCGCGGCGCTTGTCAGTCACATGGTCTTTGTATGGGAAAGCGCCGGCGGGACTGCTTGCGGCGACTGCGTGGAGAGAGAAAAGACGCTAGTTGTGAGTTGGAGGCGGAAAAAAAGAAAAAGATGGAATTGGTTTCAAAGCCAAACGCGACAACGAGCCCGATCTCATGAAAATGCGTATCTATCCCACGAATGTTATTTCTCGTGCCATTTATACGCCAAAAATATTTTTGGCGTGCATATGATACGCACTTTATGGCGTGTAATACGCACGCACTCCTCTTCAATGTTTAATATTCTTAAGAAATAAAAGTTTATAGATCTTTGAAAAGGTGTACCTGCATTATTATGCCATTATCATTATATTAGATGAAAATGGTCTCGAACGACAATATTATCGTTTATCGCAATCATTTCTTGGACAATTTATCGTCCAGCAAAATTTGTTATCGTGACAGGCCTACTGTCTGGCAGACATCTCGGCATGGATGAAGGAACATCACCTGCAGCTCAACCTAGCAAAGACTGAGCTTCTCTGCCTCCCTGCCAATCTCTCTCTACAGCACAACTTCACTATCCAGCTAGATTCATTATCAATCACCCCATCAGGGTCATATTTGATGACCAGCTGACCTTCACAGATCACATTTCAAAGACAGCTCGATCATGCAGGTTTGCACTGCACAACATCAGGAAGATCAGGCCTTTCCTAACGGAGCATGCAACACAACTTCTCGTCCAGGCACTGGTCATTTAAAGGCTTGATTACTGCAATGCTCTTCTGGCTGGACTTCCATCATGTGCAACTAAACCTCTACAAATCATTCAGAATGCTGCAGCTCGTCTTGTCTTCAACAAGCCCAAAAGGGCCCAAGTCACTCCTCTATTCATCTCTCTGCACTGGCTACCACTCGCTGCTCACATCAAGTTCAAGGCATTGACGTTTGCTTACAGATCTACCACAGGCTCATCTCCCTCCTACTTTCACTCGCTCCTACGAGTCTACATCCCTACCAGAAGCCTACGATCGGTCAATGAGCAACATTCAAAAGACAACTGAAAACTCATCTCTTCCGTGAGCACTTAACCTCAAGATAAACATTTTTCAAAAAGTGTTTAAAAAAATCTTTCCTTTTCATTTAATCCTCCCTTGTCTGGCTTATGCTACTCTGAGCAATGCCCGAACTTTGTATTTTGAGCACTTCTTGCGTTGTTTTAGCCTCTTCACGATGACTCTTAATTTAGTCCTCATTTGTAATTCGCTTTGGACAAAGGCATCTGCTAAATTACTAAATGTAAATGTAAATGTATAATACAGTTATGGTGGTAATATGATAGTATCATAAGTTACCACCGCTTAATTTTAAACACAGCAGCATTACAAAAATATAGCAATAAACTAGTGTCTAACATGTTAATCATGCATGCTTAAAAACAGGAAACATTTCTGCTTATTTGGTGGCACAGTAAAACATACATGCCAAACTCTAAAATCTCAGGCTGGGTGAGAAACTGACAGCTAAGATTGCCTCTGTGTTTTTACCACCCACATAAATGCCCGTTTGGTGCTGATAACATAATTGCTCAACACACACCGCACCCACACACAAGCACACGCACAATGTAGTGGGGGGGGTTGTTATGTGATCGTGTAGAGAGCCTGGGTTCTTTAACAGAGATTTCATAAAAAATCAATCCTTTGCTTTTTTTGTAAACAGTTCATCAGAAATCAGAAGCAAGGTGTATTTTTTCACCAGTAGCGACAACATACTGCATTTACTGTACATACCAATATTCCATGAGTCTGAACCAAATATCTAGTTTTGCTTAACCACCACAAAAATACAACACTAAAAGCTTAAATCAAACTTTTTAGCGCATGGTCTTGGCCTGAAATGACGCTGTAAGTGGAGTAAAATAATTTGCATACCTGAGTTCCTTTTGGAGATGTATTTGAGATTGATGGAGGCTGCTGAATTGATGAGAAGGAGCATAAATCCACCGAGCTTCATCTTTCATCTACAAGAAACCAGAAAACATAAGAATAAGCCCTGACTTCCTTTTTAAACTTTAACATATCTAGCATCCCCAACGTCCAAAAACAGCAACTCTCATCCAAGAAAATGGACAAAGTGAATGGAACTTCTATTGAAGTTAATACTGGACGTTTTGGAGTGCCAAATGTGTTCAGTTCAAAGTATTTGAAATAATAAAGACGAGTGTTAAGAGCAGACATATTAAATTAGTGGATGAATGAATGAATCTCTTGAGTGAATGAAAAAATAAATAAATAAACGAATATACAAATTTCTTCTAAGTATAATAAATAAAACATAAAAAGCAAAGATCAGAACATTTAATGAACAAAACCGGGTCTAAATAATTCCTGAATCTAAATAATTATCAGGACATCAACAGGAGGGAATTCACATGGCAGAGCATCCCCGCTAAACGCCGGTGAGCAACGGACTTTCAAAATAATAATAAACTGCGTTAACTTGCGATAAAAAAATTGTCGGCGTTAATTAATAAATGCGTTAACGCGATAACGCATTAACTTGCCCAGCCCTAATAAATATTATAAATATTATAATTTTTCAGTGTTTGGAGTATTTGTGTTGAGTTTGCCCACAGGATCATTAATCATCATCACATGCTTCACATCATCAAGCCCCCCGCCACCGTATTAAACCACATTTTTAACCACAACAACTAAATAGAAATATTCACTGCATATTAGAAATCATACAAATATCAGTCAAAAACAATTATATATAAAAAGCATTACTATTGCTCCCTGGCCTTGTTCAGTGAGACGCGTGTGTGACACAGACCATCAGAATTCTGGGTAATGGATGACAGTTCTACTCTCAAATCATCCTCGGCATCCCAGTGGCACCTCACTGCAGAACACGAGATCCAGGGGGCGGAGTTGGATCCAGGTCAGGGGGCGGAGCTGGATCCAGATCTAAGGGGGTTGAGATGGGTAGGTTTAGTTATATGTAAGGTGGGAGTTAGTTATCTAAGGGGTGGAGATTGGATCTGGATCTAACTCCTCCCCTGGATCTCGTGTTCTGCAGTGAGGACCATCTCCAAGCATCTAGTCCTAATCTGAAATGGGCGGGGCTATTGTGACGCAGACCTGCTTGTAAAATTAAATTTACAGCTTGCAATATGAAATTTTATTCCTCAATAAAACTTTGATGTGAAGTTTCCCAAGTTAAATTAGATTTAAAAAAAATTTGTTAAATAACTAAGAGACACTAGTCGAGTCACGAACGCCGTGCTACGTTAGATTTGACTATGCGTAATTCCTATCGACCAGCTCACTTAGCGCGGCGTTCGTTGCTCGACTAGTCGAGACTGTTTTCCAAGATGGATCCTGCATGTAAACGCGTAATGTACTGTCTTTTTAAAGTATCTTCTTATTAAACTGTCTGTACACTTAGAAAGTTCTCAATGCTTCGGTTTGCATGTATGGACCCTCATTATGCTACCGTGTTAGTGTGAGACTATTTTGAGCCTTGTTAGTGGTATTAACTAGCGATTTAATTTTACTTACTCTCTGCCCCATATACTAGCGTTATAAGATAATCTGTTTTTAAAGATAAAACACTTTATATTCGATTATCATGAAAACGCATCTCAGGGAACGATCGACACGGTAACCATGTGTTAATTACCCCTAGGTTCATTTTTCACTGGATTTGTCCTTTAAAACAGTTAAATATATTTATATTACAATAAATGACAAACAAATCTTAATATTTTTGTTCTTTTAGAAATGAAGTTATTCGTCTGAGAGAGGCATACATTACACTCTATGAGATAAATCACCTTGAACTCCAGCAGGAAATCGAGTCATTGAGTCGTCTCATCAAAACGTTTGAAGGAGATTTCAGACGTGCTACTGAAGTCAGCAGAGGTGGAGGAATAGTGGGAATAGCAGGAGGAGTCACTGTGATTGCCGGATTAGCTTTAGCTCCATTCACTCTGGGAGCTTCTGCTGTTGTTGCTGGAACAGGATCACTGGTAGCCTTAGGTGGAGGAATCTGTAGTGGATTATTCAACTTCATGAAAGCGAACAAGCAGAAGAAATTAAGTCAAAATGTCAAAAATAGACTTGAAAAAATTCAGAAAAAAATCATCCCTATTACTAATATTATGGAAGACTTTTGTCAATATACTAATGAAATACTGAGCATCCTTAATAAACCAGAGCACAGTATCAGTGGTTTTAGTAAATGGGTTGCCGCCGCCAGTGAATTAGCACGCGTTATACGGATAGATGACATTGGTGAAGTGGCTGCACAGATGTCTAAACTGTGCGTTTGGCTGGAACTCTTACAGGAATTGTTGCTAGCGTTAGCCTTGTGCTCGACATTCTCTCAGTTATAGAAGATAACAAGGCACTCGATGACATGGACAAGCTTGCAACCAATGGCCAAATAAGTGAAAGTGAGATCAAGTCAAAAGCCGGGAAATTCATTGTTGAAATGAGGGAAATAATCCCTAAATTACAGAACATCATGGATGAGCTCAAGAAAACAAAAGACTCACTTGTAAATGGAATAGATCTAACTAGACAAATAAAACAATGTGAATATTTGTGACAACATGTTGGCAGATCTCAAATCACCTGACAGAGGACGACAGCCTTCTAGTAACCAACATCTCATTATATTTCATGATTTGAACATTCCAATGTAACATGCTTTTGTAAAATATTTTTTTTTGTTATATTTCACTGTGGTTAAAACAGTGTATATATGCACAGTGTTGTTCTCTTTCCTGTGATTTGTTGTGTAGTTTATGTTTTGAGATGGCTGTTTTATGATTTTATGGTGAAATCTGCGCTACTTGTAAGAAAAACCTGGCTAACCGAAGATTTGATACAATATTAACTAAAAACAGTCTCATATGTGGCCAGTCGGGCTGTTCTACAGGGGAATCATCGTGCTGTCATCGCAAATGGGAGACAAATTGCAGGATAGCGACGGACTGGGTGCTTTGATGTGGATTACTGCGCCTTGTACGGTGGATTTTTTTCCATTCGGATGTGGCTTAATTTGGATCAAACCACTGGATTACAGCAGCGCCTCCTGCAGAATTGTGTCAATATGACGACCGGTGGTTGCAGCGATGAAGAGGAACAATTACAAAACAGTTTGTTTCTTCAGTTACTCGTAGACAAGGACGGAGATCTGCTCCAGTCAAGAAACCCTTGTTGATTCTTCTGCTTCTTCTATCAGGCAACATTCACCCTTATCCAGGTTACAATTTACCATTCACCCTTATCCAGGCCCTGAACTGGCACAACTTGAAACCCCAGAACATCTAAAAAAACCTTTGGATTGCTTTTAATCCATTTTAATGTACACAGTTGAATTAATAAAATTGATGTAGTTCATGTCTGGGCAAATTCAACTGACTGTGAAATTATAGTTTTGTAAAAAACGTGATACAACATTTGAAGGACAGATCACACTAATAAAGGAGGGGGAGTTGCAATCTGTGTCAGAACGGCATGGATTGAGTCGATCAGTAAAGTGTTTTGAATTGTCTGTAATTAAGCTACATCTTCCCAATGGTGTGGATTTTACAGTAAGGGATGCTATCGCCCACCATCGGCATCTCATGAAGCTTTAACACTGCTGTCGAACTATATGAAAATGTTTTCAGACAATGATTTTGTATTACTGGGAGACTTAAACTGGGACTGGTTATCAAAAACTTAATACGTTTTTTAAGGGCATCTGTGATGGGCTAAATTTTTCACAATTAATCAACTTTCCAACTTGGTTGAATTTAAAACATTATATTCATTGGTTTCAGCTGTTCTATTAATTATCCTCGTTTGTGTTTGCTATATAAGTTCATCCCTCACACTAATTCTCTATTCAGTCTATATTGCATTTAGTGTGTGATGCAGTTCCTGTCTGATTATTATTTTGTATTATCATCATTAAACTTTTTATTGGAACTTTATTCTTTGTCTGCATTCCTGCAACCACCCGTGAAAGACCAAGACTCAGTTCAAACTGAGATCCTCACTGTTTTTGTGGCAGATAAATACATGAGTTGAACAAAGCTGCCGCTCTGAGGGAGAAAAAGTAACAAGTTAGCAACTAATGCTGTATTTTCATAAAAAAAAAAATATAATGCATGTAGTTTATTTTTATTTTTTTTTCAGGACACTTAATATGTTATATAAAATATAGCATGTTGTTTTCAAAGTATAATTTCCGACCGTTGATATCAGTCCTGCCAATGTCTACAGTATCTACAGGATCTAGGATCTTGAGGATGTTCCACCAGATGACGCTCAAGAGCAGATGAGACGTTCTGAACTCATTTCTGCTCATGTAAAGAAGACAATAGCTGTGTCCTGCAAAGGCCAATGTTGTGCAATGAATTCTGGGGCATTTGAAGGAGTCATTGGTTTGGGACAGTCTTTGTCGCGCCGCTGTGGAACGCAATTGGCGTTCGAAGGATTCAGCCTCTGTATTGGGACACAGCAACTGGTCCTTCTTCTCAATACTCTAATCGATGTTTCCTCGTGTCCTCGCTCCTCCGTCCTCCTGCCTGTGACCCGGAAACCGACTGAACTCCACCATCTTGAAGGACAACGTGAGGAACGAGGAGTGAGGAAGCTTCCAGATGAGCGAGCATCCACAGGTGTTTACATATTAGTCTATTTCTAATTTCTTAAGTCTTTTTTGTACATCCTCGTTTCCTTTCCTCGCATCCTAAGGGAGCGGAGTGGAGACTTATATGTAAACACCTGTGGATGTTCACTCATCTGGAAGCTTCCTGGACTTATATACACACAGCTTTATCTAGAGTGAAGGTTTGAAACAGTGTGTGCTTTTGTGACAGTCTGTGTCAGTACAACTGACTGCCTTCTTCCTAAACATGATCTTTTATATGATAATGCATGGCTGAATGGCTGGTGGTGCATTGCTGGGGGTTTTCTGTTTTACTAGTCGTATTTAGTGTGAATTTGTTTTGTTTAAATTGAGACTCGCTGTTTTTTGTGCCAGATAAGTACGTAATACATAAAGCTAGGTAAATACTATTGCCATCTGCTGGGCAAAGAGTGAAGTGTGTGACATTAGAGAAGTTTAGTAACTGATTAATCCAGTGTAACATTTTATTAAGGGAGTGAACATTAGTGTTACTTTATTGGGATATTGCTCTTTTTGAGCAACAGCAAAGATGAAAACTTATTCTGATGTTCAACCACATGCTAAATAAAAGATGATATTTTGCATCGACTTGCAAATCATGTGACCATTACTCAACATCAGAGAACCGTTTTTTATTAAGAAATTGAGAACTTTTATTAAAATAGTAATTTAAAATCTCAGCTACTTCAAACTAACATTTTAGGTCAAAGGGGTTTTGATGACAAAAAGGGGATTCCTTGCTGTATATCACCAACAAAAGTGAAATAAGTATTTTACACAATCTCATGCAGTCTCAAACCTAGATTATGTGGAGCTCCAGGTATAATAAATGCAAGGAGCACTTTCTCAGATTTATGTTTGTTTTTTATATCTTCATGTTACACGGATAAATACAGTAATTATACTATGTACATTTAAAAACACACTTTAAGAAGATATTTGGTCAAAAAACACTTTAAAGCATCATTATATAGTGAAATGTTCTGCTGTGATGGTGATGGAAGGAACTTATTGTTGCTACATTAAATAATACCAGATTTTTTTCTTGAATTAGTGTACGAATGTTTAACAAAACAAGTATACATGTTTATCTAGAGATACGTAGCCTAAAAAGGACAGTGATGAGACACAACTACATCACCATGAACTAACAGGAGGATGAAATTGTCATACGAGACTTCATGTCTGTCCTGACAACCCATTCTCACTCCCAAGGCGTCAAAAACTGAAGCATGGTCAAGCGCCCCCGGCGTCACACTGAAGACGCCAAAGGCGCCCCTCGGCATCACTCTATGACTAATTTGGAACTCCATTGCTTTCAATAGGAAACCTGTGGCGTCAAAAACAGGCGCGAATTTTATCAGTAGGAAATCGCACTGAAGTCTCATTCTGAACACATCGCGATGTTTGGCATCAGTTCACGTGTGCCACATGTTGGTTAAGTAAATACGCTGTTGTCACCGGGTGAAAAAAAAAAGAGGGAACTACGAAAGCGGAACGAATTGCCCTGGGGAGAGACTTCCGGCGTGGCACCAGGCCGGTTCCGGCGGCATGTCATGGCAGACCGTGTTGACAAGCGGCAGCTGCAGCGGTTAATCAAGCAGCCATTGGAGCGTGTCTCCAACGGGGGATTTAAAAGTGGCGGCTTGAGGATGCACGAGAGAGCAGTCGCGATCAAAACTGAGTCACGATTAGGAGACAGTGGCCCAGTGCTGGGAAACGTGAGGACAGCGAAGGATCGAGTACGGGCGAGTGACTGGCAAGTAGGACTGGGAGAGTGGAGCGAGTGAAAGCATGGCTGGATGTATATGTTATCATCGAGAGAGAAGTTATGTACACGAATGGCAACTGTGTGAGAGATGTCACGCCCCGGCTTTGCCGTGCTGGGTGTGCTCACTCCACCATGAACAGAATATGTTTGGGCCGTCTCTCTCCCCCAATCTGAAGGGGGAGCTGTCTGTTTTTGGTCCACTGACAGCAGCTGATGGGCGGGACTGTTTAAAAGCATCTCCTGCCAGTTGTTCTCTCTCTGCTCTGGGCTGCGCGTCTCTGCTTTGCTCTGGCCTCCAGGATGGCAGCAGCAGCACCATCCAACTCCTTTTTCCCTTTTTTGCATTACACATAGTCTACACTTCTCTGATCTGCACTACACCTTTTGATTAGCTTTCTCTTGTTTCTCATTTACTGCTTGATACATTTATTGATTCAAATTATGATTTCATTGTATAATTTAATGCTTTAATAAATTATTTTGGATTTAACTTAACAAACGGTGTGGTCTCCCCTATGTCATTGCTACTGTGAGCCAGGTAGTCGTGACAGAGATAACATCTTTTGATTTC
The DNA here is from genome assembly GCA_900092035.1 of Leuciscus waleckii. NCBI lineage: Eukaryota > Metazoa > Chordata > Actinopteri > Cypriniformes > Leuciscidae > Leuciscus > Leuciscus waleckii. The sequence goes on along the minus strand of FLSR01004881.1, from coordinate 1,864,038 downwards.
AGGAAGAGCATTTTAGTTACTGACCTGTGTTTGCTGCCAGCGTCTTCTCTTGCTATGTGTCGTCAAAGCAGATGAGTGAGACCCGATTCTCGTATCGCTCATGTACATGATATCTCCCTTTGAAGATCACGGCTGTGGATTGGCTTTCCCTGGCAAGATGGAGTGAAGGCTTACTTTTCACTGTGAGGTAGTGTGTCATTGCAGTGTCTGAAGATTGAAGTGAGCGCGTGTAAAGATTTAAAGTGTTTGATGCATGCACGAGTGTGGGAGAATTAAACGTTACCATCACTCTGAAATCTTTGCCGGGGATCGTCTAGCCCGGTGGGGCATCAGGAAATAATCTGATCTGCTGTGTGTAAAGCTCTGTACAGGTGTCCCAGTCCATGCTGCTGTGGTGGAGAAAGGAGAAGTTCAGCCCCGTGTGCCGTTGTGAAGATCTCTATTCAAGCTCATGGTATTATGTTCCATCGTTGTTCTAAGAACAGAGAAATCCAGTCACTCACGTCGTCCGAGATTCCTTTCCCAAGGAGCTGCATTCCGCCTCTGCTGCCTGGTGAAGAAGGAACATCCGGTTATCTGCTGCTGTTCTGCGAACGGAGAAGGCTCAGAGATCTACTGTTGGGTTTCGCCCTGACCACTGTTGTCCTGTGAACGGAGAGATTCGGTTACCTACCGCGGTGTTCGGTCTCCATCGCTGTGTCCTGGAGAACGGAGAAAATTTGCTGGCTGCTCGTGGAGGTTCCTTACTCGAGGGCCATTGTTCCTCTGCTCACCTCATACTGTCATTCCACGAACGGAGATATCCAATCATCCGTTGCTCAGAGTCTTCCTCCCTCGAAGCCCATCCTGGCTGTGTCCGGCTCCTATCCCCACCGCCGCCCTGCGAACAGAGAGATCCAGTTACTGGCCACACTGGGGTCCCCTAGTCCAAGTGCGCTGCATATAATACCATCCTTGCTGTCTTGGGAATTGAGATATCCGGTTATTTGTTACATTGAGGTTTGATACCTGAAGCCCGTCGCACTCAGCTCCATCATCACTGTGCTAGAAGATAGAGGAAATCAAGACACCGGTCGTAAAGCCTTCCTTCATTGAAGTTTGCTTTAATCTGTCCCAACATTGTCGCTCTGGAGAAAGGAAAAGTCTGGCCACTTGCACTGTCCCGAGTGTTCTCCCGTGGGAATTGCTGTGTCCTGGTTCCCCCTCGTCGTCCTGGAGGACGGAGAAACTGAGCTACTCGCCTGCAGACTGATACATGCTGGTCCCTTAGGGATGTTCTAGAGCAAAGAGAGGTCCAATTGTTCACCTTGGTCGGCCGGACTGCATCCGTTCGAGGAGTAAGATATCTGTCCGACCGGGTGCGGATTGGAGCGGCCCCTACGAGAAGTTCTGTGTCAGTGACATTGACTTAAAGTGTTTTATACTCAAAAAGAAATCAAGCTTTTATCTCACGTTGTTGTCTCGCCTCGTTGGTGTTCCTTGGTGTAGCTCCTCCGGAGTGGTGGTTGTCCTCGGCCCTAGCGGTGACACGATTCTAAGTTTGTGTGGGACATGTTACCGACATCTAACTATCTAACTTAAAACATTTGTATTCTGCCTTTCAGCTGATCAAAATTCTTTGTTCTTTAGTCCCTTCCAGAAAACACATTACATAACAATGTAACATAACATGTCTTTATTTTACATGTTATTTAAATTCAACATCACTGAGCCCAAAGGCAGCAAGCATCATGCAGATAACTATTTTTGAAACAGTTCTGACCAAGTCCAACTAAAATCCAACAAAATTAATAATGAACAAATAAAATACAAAACAACATAAAATTAGATCATTGACCATCTTATATATTAAGAATATATTAAACCAAAAACGTTCATATTTTTAAAAAGGATGTGAATTAAAACAACCTCAGAAGGCAACAAGTTGATAAATTCTGTTAAATTTAAATTTTACTTTATCGAATTATCAATTTGTTTTCTGACAGGGAACACATGGAACGAATCACCGCTCCACATTTTGATTGACAGCCGTCACAACCTATAGTGACCGTGTTTACTCCTTTCCTTTCAACCATTGGATAGGATTTTAAAAACGGCTGTTGTGTTTGTACTTCTGATGAAGCGCTGTTAAATATAGGTGAAAAACTACGGCGCAAAAATAATAAATAAAATGCTTTCTTAAAAAGGCAAAAGAACCCATGCACGTTTTCTTAATATGATAATTAAAAACCAACAGTCTGATGAAAATGCAGGACATTTTCTCAATATGCGACGTGCGGGACAATGAAAATGCAGGACATTTTCTCAATATGCGACGTGCGGGACAAAGGGTGAAAATGCTGTGTGGTACAACGCAAAGCGGGACGGGTGGTCACCCTAGGATGGACACAAGAGAGGTGTCCATCTGCTCGACCATCCATCAAGCCTACACATCTGAGAAGGTCGCGAGAGTCAAAAAAAGAGAGATGGAACCTGGGAGAAAGTGAGCATTCCAGTTCCCACTCCAGTTGTGGAATACAACAAATACATGGGGGGTGTGGACTTGTCCAATCAGCTCATCCAGTACACCTCTGCTCACCACAAAGCACATAGATGGTATAAGACTGTGTTCTTACACTTTGTGGACATGGCCACATGCAACAGCTACATCCTCCACAAAGAACTGTGTGAAGAGCAAAAGAGTACACCGCTGACACACAGAGCCTTTACGGAGGAGCTCTGTGCTCAACTTGCTGGGGTGACATCTAAGGTTCAGACAACAGTGGCTGTATATATATATATATATATATATATATATACATGTATATGTATCTGCTGCTTTCCTCTAAAAAACATAATCTATTTCTTAATGAGTGTAATAGAAAATGTGCAAATTATTAGTAAAGATCAGACTTTAGAGAAAAAGCTTAACCTCAAACTATTTAGTGTCAGTGAACAAGACTGCAATTAAAGAGAAATTAAAACAGCCACAGGATACAATAACTTCACTTTCCTAATCCATTATAGCCTACATTTGCACCTGAAATTATGAAGCACTGCTGCTGTACATTAGAGAACAAACCATTAGTACTGCTTTCACGTCAGTCTTCATGTAGGCTACAATATTCCATCAGTGGTAATTAAAACACAAAATTAAGCAGGGAGAAACAGTGGAAAAAGCTCATTAATGGAGTTGCATTTCTTTGTTATGAATCAAACCTAGAGTTTGTGGAGGTAGCACAGTACAATATCCAGTCCTCTGCAAGATTTAAGTTTATCAACATTAAGGAAACCTACTGTAGAAACAGATCTAGTAGAACCGCATCAATGCCCAATCTGCCAGAAAAACGCTTTGAAAATGTGAGTCAGATATGAAATATTGCAATCTAGAGCTACTATTCCAAACAAATAACGTAAGGTAGGGTAAAGTAAGATCCATTCTGCAGTGTGTGTTGGGGGGAAATACCATCATACAAGCAGGATTCAAAAAGGCTGCACAACTTACATAAACCCCAAAAATGTTTGGTCTGAAATGTATATTGATGACATCACAGGAAATCTAAAAAATGTAAATCTTTCTAAATCTTTATCTATAAAGCTCCAACCGTTACCTTTAACCACTCATTCTCTATATCAGCCTTTACCACAGAGAAACGTATCATGGGTAAAAAGCTTTATGAATGAATAAATATATAAAGAAAAAGAAAATAATCAAAGATTGACTGTGGTGCAGAAGAACACTTGTTGCCATGGAATATCACCAAATGTTTATATCCCTGTTAAAGTGGCACTAATAGTATGTATGTCTTATCTCATATACAATGTGATCAACATATAAAACCAACCAAGTTATATTGAACCTTATAAGTACTGTCATGGTTACTATAGTACATTTTATAAGACACATGCAGGCCTGTTGTTCATACGGTAAAATCATAATAAAATATTATTACAGCTCCTTCAATCATTGTAAGTAGCTTTCAAAAGCTTCCTGCAATGTTTTATTTATTTATTTATTATAATAAAGCCACCACTGTAGAACAACGTAATATGGAAACATAGTATCAACATATTTTTACCGAATAAATCTGACTAGACTAGGTTAAAGCTACAGTAGGTTAGATCAAACAGGAATGCACATTTCCACTTTTTACAGTGCAACAATATCCGTACAAGGACTATCTTTTTGGTGGTTACCATGGTGACTTTAATAAGGGCCAACCGTCCCTTATCGGTTAAGTATCCCATATAGTAAATATCCAGACATTTATATTGCTATGCATTTAACATAACAGATCGCTATCAGTGTGGGTAAAGTAGTGCAAAATAAAAAATCTTGAGGTTATCAAAAAATAATAATGACGTATAATCCGCCACACGAGAGATACAATATAGTCAATCCATTTTTTTTCATATAGTCCACTTACCGGATGATGCTGAAGTGTTTTCACCCTCGCACGTCAGATAAACGAATAATCTTTGCGATGTATTTCCACAAGTGTATATCAGATGTATTCATGAAGATGTGGTTTTTCGCGGGCAGAACCCGCAGATGAAATTAAACGAGATAAACTGAGGTGACCGTAAATAGCGAGACGGTGTCAGTCAATATAACGATGCAGTTTGTCAAAGTCGCCAAAGTTATTTCTGCTGATCGTCATACATCATCTGCTCGACTTGTTAGTTTTTGACATCCACTCAGAACTTCCATCCTATCAGATTTTTTTTTTAACCAGCACCTGGAGGATAACTGCCCCCTTTCTCTGCTTTAGAGTGAATTCAATCCTTTGGAAGCGCCTTTCACGTAATTCAGGAAGCAGCAGATAGATGGAGAGTTCAGTCGTATCACACACATGCGGTTATAGGGCTTTTCAGATCGACACACTACCATATTACTTCTAATAGGAATGCAGTATACAGTATTGGTGTCCGATTCACAAATGAATCATCTTTTGAACAGCTTTTTTAGTGATTTGGTTGAACCGATTCGCGCAGCATCTTTGATTCACTCGACAGGCGAATAACACTTAATAAGACGCTGGATTCTGTAAGACAAGAATTGGAAAAAAAGGTGATTAACATCTGTATGTTATTAAAACTTGTACTACAACATGACACGTAAAATTATTTATGCGAACTCCTTTGAGTCATCAAACGAATCAGTGTACCGTTTCTTTTAAACAAACAGTCCGAACGAACCGACTCGTTCAAACGTATTGGACCTCTATACTAGTAGAATTGTGTGTAGAATGTAGAGCGTTAGTTCTGCTGTTCTTCAGCTGTTCTTTAGCACTTAACCCTTCAATCCGTTTATTGGAAAAATCCTTTTAAGTAGAATCATTTTCATGTATCTGTTTTGCACATACAGCTATAGAATAAGTGTTTGCTGAAATAGTTTTGCAGTGTTTTATGACAATATCCGAGTTAGCGCCTCCCTGTGGTCTATCACGTGTGTGAATATCCCTGGATTGTGTGTGGGTATTTTGAGACTTTCCTGATCACAAAACACACGTGGATCTGTCCATTTGAGCTTAACAATCAAAAAAATACTCCCTTGTTTGAGAGTAGGTGGCTGTAGTCAGTGGAGGAGTGAAATAAATGCATCAAGATAGTTCTCACTTCTCGTAGGATCAGCCACCTATGATATCAAAGGCAGATATCGCGTGATTCATGCTCATGTTCTTTGTTACTAATAGGGTAAGACGGGTAAAATGCACCCCGGGGCACTGTTTCTCTTGACCATAGATGGCACAAAATCTCCTCTCAACATTTGATGAATGAATGAGCTCTTCTTAATTTTCTAATTTCATCTAAATATCAACATTTGTGAAATTTAGTCAGTCAAAACGTTTTTAACGTCAACCATGTAGGCTAATCTAATTTTGTGTCTCTGGAAAGTAGTGATAGGCTATGTGTCGTATTAGGCCTATGCTTTTTGTGTCCATTTGTTAAATCGGCATTTGTGGACATGTTAATGTTTTGTTTTTCTTATTGTATTTCATGTGGTTATTATTCATTTCCATGAGTTAGATGTAGGCCATGGCTTACATTTGAGATATCTTTGCTATTCATTAGGCTAACTGAGTGAAATCATATTATTTATTAGAATGGGGGTGACAGAAATTTTAGGCTGCTTCTTTTTAGGTTTACTTGTTTTAGAGCTACTTGCTACTTGTAACTCATTTTAACTCATAATAACAATAACACATTTTTCATTACTATTTTTTAACATTTTATAATTATTGCAGTCATCAAAACTGACTTGACATCAAAAATAATTATGTTGACCAAACATTTTGAAAATAATTATCTTTGTAGTGAGGTGTCAGCTTTAGTTCAAAGTTCAAATAATCTCAACCATAGACTGTAAAAACCATGTTGTTTGTCCCTGCATAAAGCATAATTTTTGAGTGAAACTGTTGAATGAATGGTCAGCTGACTAACTCACTCATAAAGACAGTCTCTTGCCGCCACCTACTGACGTAACAATGCACTGCACTGAAATCTTTGAAAAATCCCTACCACCACTAACACAGAGACTGACCATCTGTCTAGTACAATTTATCATATATTTTTTACAATTTAACATTTCATATTTTTTAAATATCTAATTGCCTGCTTTCCAAATTTAAACACAAGTTTTTGGAACAAACATAACACATAACACATAACACAAAACATAACAAAAGTATCACATCAATCATCTGACTAAATTCTACATTGATAAATAATGGATTTACATGGTCACATTATGAAATAAATGGCACCCCTAGAAATTCTTATGAGTAAAACATCTCTTAAGTATATTCCCATTCATCTATTTAAAGAATAAAAAATAAAAATAGCACACTGGTGACTAGGAACATGAAATTGTCCAGCCATGACTTCTTGTTTCACAGGAGTATAAATATGAGGAAACACAAAGGCCAAATTCCCTTACTCATCCATCACAATGAGTAAAGAATATAGTTCTGATGTGCAGCAAAAGATTGTTGAGCATCACAAAATAGAAAGTGGCTGTAAGAAAATAGCTAAAGCATTGAAAATACCATCAGGACAATCATTTAGAAGTTCCAATCAACTAAAGATGTTACGAATCTGCCAGGAAGAGGATGTGTGTCTATATTGTCTTAATGCACGGCAAGGAGGATAGTTTGAGTGGCCAAAGACTCTCTGAGGGATCACAGATGGAGAATTAGTAGAATTAGTCTTGGGGTCAGAAAGCCTAAAAAATATAGCAAACTGGAGGGTTTGATATACATGGGAGGGTTTTGGAACTTCAAACGGGACTGGTTTCTGTGGTCAGATGAAACAAAAAATATGAGCTTTTTGGCAGCAAACCCACCAGATGGGTTTGGTGCACATGGGATAAAAAGTTCAATTTTGGGCCTATTTTTCAGCCGGAGGTCCTGGACTTCTTGTTCAGATACATGGCATCATGGATTCTATCAAATACCAACAGACAAAAAATCAAAACCTGACCACCTCTGCTAGAAATCTTATACTGGGCCGTGGTTGGATCTTCTATCAGGACAATGATCCAAAACAAACATTAAAATCAACAGAAAAATGGGTCATAAGCACAAAATGAAGCATCTGCCATGGCCCTTAATCATCCATGAAAAATGAAACAAAAGCACGCACATCGTATCAAAAGGGTGCTCGACTAAAAAACCAACAAGTAAAAAATATAAAGTCGGCAACACCTAAGCTCCAAAATTATCAAAAATATTTATTTTCAAGACAGCTATCGCATAGCGTATGTTACGTTTCGAGCACGCAGGCTCTTCATCAGACAAATTGACTACAGATGTGCAACCCTTTATATCTCCAGGTGATCACATGTCCAAACATCATATTACTAACCAATAGAAAACAAGAAAAAAGAAAAAAAGAAAAATATATATACACACAAAAATATCTAAAAAACTATGCAAAATACAACAGTATCATTATCATGCACTTCAAAAAACACTTTTCTTGATACCTGCAAAAATACATCAAAATAATTAAATTAAAGTAATCACTCCAAAACCTTTGATGTATTACATACACACAAAAAAAGAGAAAAAGAGAAACACACACACATATGTATAACAATTCAAAGAAATGGACGAATATCACCTTAATCATCCATCACAATGAATAAAACCAAAGAATATAGTTCTGATGTGCAGCAAAAGATTGCAGAGCTTGACAATCCTTCACTGAGCTTCACTGAACCGTATAAAAAAATAAAAAAAGTGTGGTGAACTGAAGAGAAGCAGCACTAACATGGACCTGGGAATTTGAGAGATTCTGTATGGAGGAATGGTCTCTGATTTCTTGTCAGGTGTTCTCCATCCTCATTAGGCATTATAGACGAAGACTCAGAGCTGTTATCTTGGCAAAAGGAGGTTGCAAAAAGCATTGAATAAAAGGGTGCCATTAACTGTGGCCAGCGAAAAACATTGGAGAAAAACATTTATTTCATAAAGAGATTTTCCTCACATTTTCAATTCTTTTATATTCAAAACTCAATGAAAAAACTCAATGAAAGGTTTGGTTTAGTTTTTTAATTAAAGGTCAAAAGGAATAACAATGCAAATTTATTTTTGTCATTTTTACCACGGGTGCCAATCATTTTGACCATGACTGTATATTTCATCTTATTATGCATAATAGTTTGGTAAGAAAATATTAAAGAAAAATGATCCACCATAAATTACCCTTGACTACCCTGTGGTCGTATACAGTCCATCTGTTTTCTAATCAGGATGTGATTGTGCCAGGTAGTTTTTCCATATGTTATGACTTGTCCCTGGGATCTGGAGGCACCTGTCAGGAGGCTTCACAACTCTGCCTTGCCTGGTAGTGTACTGCTCAGCTGGCAACGTTTGTCTAGCAGTCCAGAGTTCTGCAGGTGATGATTGGGATGAACTAGCACAATCATCAGACTTTGGCTCTTCGACACTTACTGGCTCTGATATCTCAGTCCATTGATCCTTGTTAAGCCTGTGACGGGACTCATTGGCGATGTGCTCTTGTGAAGATGCTGAATGTTGTGGTACTCTCTACTTCCACAGTCCACAACATAATATCTTGTAGCACAATGTGATCTCACCACAACTCCCGGAGACTACCTGTGACAGCCTGGATGTGGTTGCATCCTCACTTCATAGTAGTAGAACTTCTGAATGCTTTTACTTTCGCCTAGTCGCCGCTTAACTTTGAGGGGATCATACGCGGCTGGCTTGAGCAGCAGACGAGCGGCAGGCAGGTTGTTACAGGTCCATCTGCCCATCCGCAGTTGAGTTGGTGAAAGGCCTACTGACTCTGTCGGCGTCGTTCTGTAGTCGAGCAATGCAAGGTGTTTGTCTAGTGCCTTGCACCAGAGTTTCTTAACAGTCTGGACTGCACACTCAGCCTCACAGTTGGAGAGCAGCGTGTGAGGGGATAATGTTTTGTGCATGATTTCATAACTTTGACAGTAGTCCTTAAGTCAAGTCACATTTATTTAGGCTACGTCTACATTAATCCGGAGACATTTGAAAACGGCGTTTTCGTTTATAAATGTTCTCCGCCCACACTAGCGTTTTCGGACGTTTCAGTGTGGATGAGAAACTTTTGAAAAAACGCCGAGAACGCTAAATTCACCTTACTGCGCATGTGTAAAACCCCACAAAAGCTCACTGATATGATTCAGATGGAAAATAAATAATGAAGTTATCACGCAATTCTTCTGACAGGATAATTTTATTTAGTAATTATTTCACCATTCACTGATGCGGTCTTGGTCGCACGCAGTCACCATATGTTTGGTCTAAAACGCAACTGCTCTCATGTATTGCCGCAGGACAGCAAATGTGAGTAAATTCTGTCATCTTTGCAGGACTGTGATATGAAGAGTGTGCAATGTAGAATATTTTTAACAACAGTGTGAAAGTGAATAACAGACACAATACTGGTATAAACATGAATATCTATTGGTACAATATGCGTCACATGACTAAATTTACGTCATCGTTTTTAAATACCACCGGTTTCACAGTCCACAATACAACGTGAAAACTGCGTTTTCAAATGTATCCACTTTGGAGTGCGTTTTCAAAAAAGCTTCGTTTTCATTAATAAAAACGCCGTCTCAGTGTGGACAGAGGGCCAAATGGGAGAGAAAAATATACGTTTTCAAAAGGCGGTAGCCAGTAATGGGCCAGGGCGGCACTGGCCCGCCCACATTACTCGCTGGCCCGCCCAGGCAAGTTTGATGAAAATACATTTTTAGTTTGTTTTTATTATTCAAATGGATTTAAGAAAATATATTAATATAAACCTGATTTATTGTTGACTGGTGTGTGTGTTTAATTTGTTTTCCGAATAAAATGGAATTGTTGAAGCAAGTTGTAGAAAGCCTCCCTCCGGAACGTAGGCCTAATTGGTTGTTATGGTTGCTAGGGCGACAGGAAGACTCTCTGAGCGGCGGGCTCTGGCGGCCTTTATCCAATGTATTAATATCGCCACAATAATGGCTAAACAAGTTTCTTTAATGTTTTTTTTTGTTTTGTTTTTTTAAAGAGTTGAGGAAGAAGACACGCCATCTGCCGAGTCTACCCAGCCCAGTTCTTCAGAGTCATTAACCCACAAGAAAACTAGTCAGGCGCTGGTGCGGCCGCCGCTCTCTCCCTGGCGGCAGTGCCAGTGCTCTCTCCCGGTCAGCCTGACGCGGGTTTACCCGCCGTCTAACTGCAATTGATGAACCACCCACCTTCACAACCCAATCTGAAGGTATTTCCCTGCACTGTCAAGAATAGAAAATCAAGGAGCTTCTCATCAAAGTGGTATGGACAGTTTTCTTGGTTTTATTTTTTGTAGTTGCTATTTTTTTTTTTTTTGGCACAAAGCTTAATTCCCACCAGTCTGATTGCATTGTATATGGTTGATTTAACAGAAATTAGGGAGTGTGTTGTTATTTATTTCAAACCGTGCTCTGCTGAGAGTTTTCATTATTTGAATTTCGTTTACGTTTAGCCTACTTTATTTTTGGGTGAACTGTCTGCACTGCTGACTAACCTGAATAAAATAGACAGGTTATTGTCTAGTGGTTTGTCCAGCCTTTATTGAGCTCTGTTGGTTGAACTTGATGATTAGACAGTGTTTTGTTATTGTCTTTGCCGAATATTGCAAAATAAAGGTGTAACTGTTTTTTGCAGTTTGTCTATTCTTTTTTCTACTCTCTAAGGTTTAATTATTATTTAAGTCATTTTTTTTCTAAGAAAAACTATAGGCCCACTCACTTTTTCAATGGCCCGCCCAAAATACAATTTCTGCCTAAGCCACTGGTGTGGACATGGCCTATAGTCCAGGCAAAGTAACGTACTCGGTTACCTAATGTAACCTCGGTTCTCTCTAGAAGAGGGAACGAGTATTGCGTAAGTTGCTTACGCTACGGGTAAAGTTGTCTTTTCTCGGGATCTGAAGCCAAAAATTATCCTTAATTTTGTATTTATTGTCAACGCAGTGCGGCAGACAGCAGACCATGGCAGGCTGTTAGAGTGTGCTCATTGGCTGTCCTGCGGCAACTGCAGCAGCCTACCAGTGAGCCCTGCGTGACGTCGCGCCCTCCACGCGCCTGGCCCGCCAGAATGGGTGTGGCTAGCGTGTATATAAGGGGGGCTCACAGGCTGGAACTTTTTAATTATTCTGCAATACACAGTTTTTTTTTAAAAGACCACACCATTTTTTGCCACACCCCCTTCCACCCAACCAAAAGGTCCCCACAGACATCAACCCGAAGAAACAGCAGTAGAGAGCCAGACGAAGAGAGAAGGAGGCTCACTGTGAGTTTGTCTCTAACAAAGCCTGAGAAAAGCCCCACCTCTCCGGGTTTGCTTGACCAATGAGAAGGGTGGAATTTCCAAGCGGGAAAATTCCTTTGTGGTTGATTTATGAATCTTTGTTTTAAGCGTGCTTGGTTAATAAAACTTCTGCACAATATGTATTTGGTTCTGATTCTCTGCTTGCAACAAAGTCTATTTAAGATCTTGATCTTGTTACATGCTCTAAGTGCTGTACATAGGAAATAATTGTTTTTCGGTGGCCATGAAAGATACGCTTTTCTTAGAATAAATGAATAATCAAAAGAGTTCGTTGGACGAACTGATTAATTGATTGTAATATTAATTTAGCAACATCAAGTTAATCCAATTAACTGATCCAAATATTAATAATTAGCCTAAACATAAGTTATGAGTTATTATTAATATTTCCCCTTTGAGCTAACACGTTACACCAAAACAATTTTTAAAATAATATCAGTTTTTATATATATATTTTTTTTTTTTGCAAATCAATGGATTACAGTTTGCAACAGTATAAGAAGTGAGACTTCTAACACAATGCAATAGAAGCATTCAGTGAGACAAGGTAATAAGCCCTTTGGCCAATACACAAAGCACATCCTCAATAAAGGATAATGTCACCTGGAGAAGGAAATTAAAGGTGTTCACTTAGACAAGGGCAACGTTTCAAAAGGATTGAACTGTTCCTCCTGCATGTCTAGAATGCTGCTGTACATATGAAACAGCTGGATATGGTGGGTAGAAAGACATTGCTTTTAGGTGCACATAGCACCTGTTAGAAATCTGTAATCTTCATGCTTCAGTTTATTTGGTAGAAAAGACATGCTGTGCCAACGCTGCACAACTTGAACAATCACTGAGAATGAGTGTGCATTAAGGCAAAACTGGCCTCAAAACAACTTTCATCCTGTTACACAACTTTGAACCCAGTTATCTGACCATTAGTTATTTACAGACCATGATTTCTTTCAATAAAGACTTTATGTAGCAAAAAGAATTTGCCACATAAATAATAGATTCACTGTCAGACTGACTCAAAACAATATGGAAAAGCACATATCTATAACAGCATGTATCAGATTCCTGCAGTGCCATTCTTCAAGAACATTCTGTTGAACTGCAGAGTTGAATAATACATGTATAATCAGCTCAGGTTTTCTACTCTGATTGAACTTTCACCTTCTCAAAGTAAAATGTAACAGTTTAATTAAAGGTTGTACATTGTGTATTAAAATGAGTAACCATATTTAACTTCATCAAAGGATAACAAATCATTGCTGTAAAGTAAATGGTGATTGTGTTATCTATTGCATAATGACATTTTTGAATTGCTTTGAAATAGGTCAGCATTGTGGAAAATGCAAGGATTTTGTCTTTCCGCCAATGTCTGTCTATAATAAAGTATTGTATTTTAATTTTTTTACTACTGGCATTGCTTCATCCTATCCCTCTGTTATAAAAGTCTTTTTTCCCATGGTTAAACTGACCCTTTTCATTAATTTTCCCAAATGTAAGTTAACGTGCAGGAAGCTAAGACATCAACATGTCAAACTTAACAACATAAACAAAAACGGCTGATTAATGGATGGATGGAAGAATACTGCATGTTATTTATATTATAACAGCCCTCTTTGTTTCACTCTTTCAATGAGGGTGAACTTTTGGGGTATTTAAAAGGTTGTTGTGCCCCCTCCTGGAGAGACTTGGATAGCACAGTTTGTTACTATTAAAATAATTTTTGCAGTGGCAAATTACATTGCTTTAACAATTGCTCAGACAGTTTCCCCTTAAGACAAATAGCATTACATTTCCATTTACTCTTTGTGTGAATAGTACCTAAGTGTCAATTTTACATTATCAAATAATTACAGGGGTTTATGGTTTTAGACAAAAGGACTAGAATACTTTAATTATATTGATTTATATAGAAACCTCTGACCTACAGTATACTGTCAAAAGTAGCATTAAAGACTAGAAACAGCGATTTCAGAGGCATTTCACCTGTAACATATTTGGATTATTACACAATAAAGTGAACCTGCAGAGTTTTGCGTTGAAAGGCATGTGAAGGGAACCACCGACACAGAGAAGAGTGAAAACTTTTCACATGTACTCACGACTGCTACTGAACATCTGAACACAGTGATAAAATGCACATTGATGGATCATCTTCTGTCTGTTCTCCAAAATTTAATCAAATATGTATTTCTGCAGGCGCATGTAAACTGGTTAACTGTGTCTAAGCAAAGGCATTACTTTTCAAGACGAACCGGTAGCCGCCACTGCACAATACCCACAATGGTTGGTGGGTGTTCATTTCATACTCTGTGAAAAATGATAGCTTATTTAATGTGTAAATTAATGCATATGTCAAAAAACTGGTACTAGGCCTATGTAGTAGTGGTATCATTTACTGGGCATAATAATCTGTTTGGTTGTGAAATAAAATCGAATGTGGCTATACCTCTGGAATCGTTCACAGACAGCACACACAGATGTTCAACTGTAACAGATTGACCAAATTAATTGGGGTGCCAATCAGGTGATTAAACCTACTAAATTTCTTTGAGTCAGTCAACCATACAAAGGATTCAAACATTAAAAACAGTAGGAAGCGTTAACATGTGGGTGAAGAAATAACACACAAATATCAACAGGCTCAATTAATAGAAATATCTTTTTTTTAGCACTTCAAACAATATTTACACAGTCCCATGGACACTCAACTGGCAAACTCAACATAAGAAAAAAACAATACTTGTTTGGTTTTGCCCCGTCAGTCAATCAGACAAATGATCTGTCCTCCATTGTTGTTTGTACCATTGGTAGTTTCCCTGAACATCCAGCAACTTCCAAAAGGTCCATAAATCCCAAGGCAATCAATGCCAGTTTCCTTTTACCTCACAGGTTTTTGGAGATATACAGGGATTAACTTCCCACATCTTCCCACTGCACAAGGCATTGCCCTCTAACTTCTTCTTCTTATTATTCTTTTAGTTGTCTGGCCGTTCACTCCATAGGAGCATTACCGCCACCTACTGAATATTTTATCCACCTGGGTGATGAATCTGTATTGTTTTCTTTTCTTTTCTTTTCTTTTCTTTTCTTTTCTTTTCTTTTCTTTTCTTTTCTTTTCTTTTCTTTTCCCCTTTTCTTCCTTCTTTCCTTCCTCCTTTTTTCCTTCTTTTCACCCTTTCTTTCTTACCCTTCCTTTTCCTTTTCCTTTCCTTCCTTCCAAAAAAATAAAAAAAAAATAAAAAAA
>FLSR01004881.1:1820488-1841074 GCA_900092035.1 Leuciscus waleckii | reverse complement strand
GGAAAGACAGTAACGCGCAGAGACCTTCACCCGTTCTATCAGATACCACCATTGGACCGATTTAGACGGGCTTACAACTGAAAGAACGTTTGTTCGTAACTTTGAGAGAACCTTGCCAAAACGTTAACAAAAGTTCTGAGAATGTTCCCCTGCGACACCCCTTTTGAGTTATGAAATGTAATTATGTGCTGAATCATATTTATATTACATAATTTTATGTTCTTAATGCCATAATGCAGCATGTAATACAGGTATGTAGAAGATAGAACAGAAGACAGCATGGTGCACAACTACAATGATTGAATTGACATCCAAATTGACTCACTAAATTCATACAGTCATACTGACATCTTGTCTTGCTGCAAATGATTCATCAGTGCACATTATTTGAAATAAATAACATTGTTATTGTGCATTTTTAATGAAATGTTGCAATATTTTTATAAATTATTTTAACAGAAGTCGTTTCACTCAGATAAACATCACAATAGGTAAGAAAAGATCATTTCAACTTCCGTTTCATGTTGACTGTAATGCAGCATGAACTGTAACATGCAGTGAAAGTAGCAGAAAATTGTGTGTGTGGATCAGGATTTACCTATGTTGGCCAAATGCTTTCTTCACAATGATAGGAAAACTGGAAATTAACTAGCAGCCAACATTCCTATGAGGAAATAATAATAAACATACTAAATGTCGTCCTAATGAAAATTTTAAGTGCAGAAATGCAGTGTGTGTGTGCGTGAGAGAGAGAGTGTTTAGAGCTTAGAAAATAACATTAGCTCAAGATAAAATGATAGTAGTCAATGTAAATCCCCACCATAATTGAAAAACAAACGTGTGTGTGTGTGTGTGTGTAAGTGTGTAAGTGTGTGTGTGTGTTTTTTTTTTTTTTTTTTTTTTTTTTTTTTTGTTTTTTTTTTTTTTTTTTCTGCCTCAGTGGTTTCAGAGATCTTCATTTACAAAAAAAAAAAAAAAAAAAAAAAAAAAAACCTAAAAAAAGGAGGCCCCAAGCATGCGCCCTTAAAATAGCATTTGAATAACATGCGCAACGCGCCACTGACTTTAAACTTTTTTTTCCTGGTTAGTGGCGCAATTGTTTTCTAAACCTGCAAAATAGCATGAAGGAACGTTTGCGCCGGAACACGCCTCCTCTTTGCGCTGAACCGCCCCCGGGAGCGCAAGTGTATTTCTTAGTTAACCGACGTGCTTCTGTGGAGGGAAAAGTCCGCTTTGCGCGGGTGCAAAATAGGAATGATACATGCGTCGGTGTACAAAGTCAATTGCGCTGGGTGCAAGATATGGCCCCTTGAGTTAAAGGGACCGTTTACCCCAAAATTCTGTAATTTACTTACCCTCATGTTGTTCCCAACATGTATCCATTTCTTTTATGGAAAATAAATAAATAAATAAATAAATATAGTTTTTTTGGTCAATAAAATACAAGTTAATGGGTTTCAGTGTTGTTTTGGACCCCTTTCACTTTCATTGTATGGAAATAACTTTTTTGTTTTGTTCCAAATATCTTATTTCATGTTCTGCAGAAGAAGAAACTCATACAGGTTTGGAACAATAATGGGGGTCAATAAATGATAGAATTGAATTTGTGTGTACGATCCCTTTAATAATTCAATATCAGTACAATATCAATACCTTTTAAAATACGCAATAACTTTTAATATCAGTTGCTTTAATACTTTTACTTAAGTATTTTTCTCATGACTAACTTTTACTCAGGTCAATTTCCATAATGGCATCTGTACTTTTACTTGAGTATGATGATTGGATACTTTACACAACACTGCTTGATTCTGACGCTTGATTCTTAATACTGTGTGCTGTTACCAGGATGATCCATGGCTGTTTTTTATTTAATTTTTAATTTTAATTTTGTATTAGTTATTATTTTCCAGGTCCCACAAATGACTTGGTTTTCAAGCATCTTTTTGGATAATTGAACCCTTTCCAGCAGTGAGTGACAGTACGATTTTGAGATCCATCTGTCTCACACAGAGGACAATTGAGGGACTCATACACAGCACCTTCATCCTGTTCAAAAGTTTTCAGATGCAGCGTAAATTGCATCACTTTACAGCTATCCATGGCCTCATGGGTCCATTCTTACTTTTATCCTACTACTTTTATTAACACTACAAATTCGGACAAACTACTATTGCACTGTTTTTCACCTACATTAAAGGGAAAAAGCATTTAGCGGCTGGTTAAACAGGAGTATGTTTGCGAAGAAGTAGCATGTGCAAAACTAGTGCAACTGTCTACAGAAATGGAAGCATAGCAGTGTAATTGCAGACATTATCATCACATGAAATAAAATAAACATTTACTGAAATAAAAAAAAATCAATAAGAAGTAGCATGTGCAAAATAGCGCAACTGTCAAGCAAATTCGCCCGAAGACCGTACAGTCATGAAGGTTACACACAATCTTAGTTCTTCAGCTGTTTCTGCTGTCTAGTGATGATCCATCTGTATGCCAAGATATGTGTCCAGCCCTCTGAAGAGAGAGCAGGAAGTTTACCCACAATTCCCAGATTGACAGTGACGTATCGCCCCAAACACCCGTATCGATCTGTCTCACAAACTGCAGGAGAAGCACAACATTCGAGTTCAGTCCGCTTTGAGACAATTTTTTCACTTCTGAGTCTCAATGTGACATGAACCTCAGGTAGACACTTTTCCTTCCCAGGAAACTGTAAATAAAGAACTGAAGTAGCCCTTTAATAGCTTTAGTAAGACGGACAGACGGCAAGACAGACCGACAGACAGACAGAGAGAGCGAAAGCGCTTCTATCAGCTTTCTTTTTTTGGCCAGTTTGGCCCGGAACGGTCGGGCCAGAATGCCACGCAACTCTTGACACCTGAAATCTGCCCATCGGTAGAGGCCATTTATCACTTTAATAAGAGGTGTCACGTTTGTGAAAGAAAGAGCAAGCCAGCCGAAAGGACTTGCAGCGTGTTTTTCTCAGACTCAGAGCTGCTATCTGCGCACAATGAGCCTCTAATGGGGTTTGTGTAAAAGCGTTTAGCTCTCAGCGCTGGAGGTGCCCAAAACCGTTTCACTTTGATGACAATAATTTAGGCTTCCAGACGGCTTTGATAAGAAACGGCAATATTACGCATTGGACTTTGCTGAGTTGAATTTTCCATATCCTGTAATATGTATTCATGAGCTCAAGTTTAGAAGCGAGACAAATATGAAATATGAATGCTTTTACACAGCCAGTTCTTTAAATGCAGTTTGGACTGTCTGAAGCACATCACTACTGATCACATGAAAGTTTGCTGAGGACGGGATCCATCCTAGTTGCGTCTTTGTTTAAAAGTCTGCATATGTCCTTTTTCAAAACTCTAAATGTGACCTGTGCTGGCAAAATGAGTCGGAATGCACACAGGCTTAATTACGAGCTACAGACAAAACAAGTGAAAAAGGTACATTTTGGTTGAATTTGAGGTTTTCACAAAAATGAGTTCATTAAGCCCTGGTCTAGTGATCCCAATGCTTCAAATGGCAATTAAACATCCTAAATTATCTGTATTTGTACATTTTCTGACATTTTCTCTGCTCGCTTCTCGATGACTGGCGTTTCCGCTCAGCACAAGTTTGGCATCATTTTAAAGCCAACTTCCAACTTTGTGAATATTCATAGTGAAATATCGATGGCATGAGTCTGAACCAATGAAATGTGATTTTCAAACTAATGCTGATGGAAATAAAAGGATCTTACTCACGCTGACTGCGTTCGCACAAAGACACCTCTCAAACAGCGCAATCCCGACATACACATAAAAACAGAATTACAGTACTTCAAAATATCTGTCTTGGTGAGTATTCACACAAACATTATCTGTTATGTCTTAAGTGAATGTTCTGTTCACTGTTGGGGAAAAACATCTGATGTGTAACATTATATTAGATCTGTGCGGTACAGTAGGTCTTAATATATAGCCTGTCTGTCTCATTAATGTTAATCAAATAATTGTGGTATCATGAAAAACAGTTGAATATGTAAGGGATAATCCACAGCTAGCCATGGATTAAAGGATTTTAATGCACGACGTAGAGGCGAAGAACCGCCCGACGCGAAGCGGAGGGTGGTTGCCTCTACGAAGTGCATTAAAATTATTTAATGCATGGCTAGCTGTGGATTATCCCGCTTATACCTTGGTTATCTTTATTTGAACTAATCATGTCATTTATTTATTGTTAATTCTTTGTGCCGCTTTTTGTCATTCAACAAGTCTTCTTTTTCGTCTTGTGCCTGGGCCCATTTCTCAAAATTGCCATATTCACCATACAAATTAAACGATATGCAAAAATCATCCATTTAAGGCGGCCGCACACCGGACGCGCAGCTCAGCGCCGCGCGCGCACGTCTAGGACAACTGTCACCTGAAAATCCGATAACATCAGCAATTTTCTAATATCTGTAAATAAATTTAAAACTAAATGTATATTGCAGCACAGGGTGAAGTCCGTATATACATTAACTACGATTTGAGACACACACATGTACATTTTATATAAAACTACGTAAATGGCGCTCTGTGGCGCGGCAGGATTTTGAACATGGTCCTGAGCCGCCGCGGACAGACGCCGAAAGGCGCCGCCGGTGTGTGTACTCTCATAGAGAATAGTGTGTTCGAATTTAAAAGACGTGGCGCGGCGCCGAGCTGCGCGTCCGGTGTGCGACCCCCTTTAGCCTACCTAAATAAACGTTTTCATATGAGTCTCTCACTCTGCTTGCAAGTGTAACTGTGTTACTATGGTTACCAATGTTTATAGTAGCGGATTCATTTCGAACGGTAACTGTAATCAAACTGACTGGAACTACCTGTGCATTAAAGGGTTTTACTGCACACCTTCCAGCCAATCAGAATCGAGTATTTAAACAGCCCATGGTATAAATACTTTTCCTATAGATATTTGGTTTTGACTTGGTGTGTGTCAAATTTGGTGTTATTACTAGGGATTTTAAGGTATGGTTGCTAGGAGATTTTGTTTTGGACCCTTCAGAAAACTTTAACTAAATTTTTCTCAAAATTGACTTTGCTGACTCTATCGACTTCAAACAGGTGTAGCTCATTAATCTTTTTTGTCTGATTCCAACAAATCATACATCTTTTTAAAAGTTTTTTTAATAGAGAATGTGACAAGAACAATGACTTATTTTTGAAAATGTGCTCATTGTGACTCATTTTGCCAGCCGGGTCACAAATGTAAAATAAACCATTTAAAACTTTTTTTAAACAACAGGCCTTTAATTTATTTATTATTTTATTTAATAGGGACCATGCATATTCATGTACATTGTTATATGAAAATACACCATGTAAATATGCCAGAATTAGTAAAAAGATACTACTTTTCATCTGCAGTCCCTAGGCCGTAACAAAAAACTAACAAAAAGATAATCAACAATCATACAACATTCATTCACTATGACAACAGTACACATAGATAAAAATAAACATTGACCATACAAACAAACAAGACAAAAATTCATGATAACAATGACATTATACCTTCACCACTATACTACATTTAATTTAACAGTATGACTGATACATTTTACAGTTAAAAATGAGTACATCTCTGGTTCTCTAAGAGCCACTGTTTTAATTGAGTTTTAAAGGTTGTGAATGTAGGACACTCTCGTATCACAAGGGGCAAGCTATTCCAACATTTACCACCTATTATTGACAATTTTGTCCAAAGGTGGTACGTCTAAATGGTATCATACAGTCCCCTTTTACAGAGGCCCGTGTACTACCTCCGCTTGCAAGTTTTTGAAAAAAGGCATGCAGCGGAGGCGGAGCAAGATTATTGAACACCTTATAAACTAGACAAATGTACTTGAAACGTTTGAAATTGTCAAAACTTAAAAAATGATGTCTCTCTAAAATATTGCAATGGTGAAATGACAATGCCTTTTTATCAAAAGTTTTTATGGCTTTCTTAAATAGAGATTCAATAGTTTTAAGACTCGATATTCTAGTTAATGACCAATTTATAAAACAATACTCAATATGTGACCCTGGATCACAAAACCAGTCTTATGTTGCACGGGTATATTTGTGGCAATAGCCAACAAAACATTGTATGGGTCAAAATTAGAAAACGATATTTTTTAGCTTCCTGGCTAAAAGAATGATATTGTGATCTGACAGCCCTGTCATTAAATTAAGGGTCTTAGTAATGCGTTCTGGTCTATTTGTGAACAGTAAATCTATTTTAGTTTCAGATCGATTAGTTATTCTTGTGGGTTGTTCAATTAACTGTGTAAGATTAAAATAGTCTGTAATATTTTTTAGCTTTTTTCTACCACCCTTATCACTCCAATTGACATTAAAATCCCCCATCAATATAACCTCCTTGTCAAAATCTAGACTATGGAGGAGATTTTTTAACTGATCATAGAACTCAAGCTTCGCTGAAGGTTTTCGATATAGACAGATTAAACTAAATGTCATTTCAACTGAAAGTGAGATGTTAACACCAACACATTCAATATCAGTTTCACCAAGCCATTCAATTTGTTTGCAGTTTATAGTACTTTTCACATATAATAAAACTCCCCCTCCCTTCCCATGATCTCGGTCTTTCCTAAAAACATTATATCCTGGCAGAACAATAAGTGCCTCTGGAGATGAACGAGTTAACCAGGTCTCTGACAGTCCAAGAAAATCAATATTAGAATTTACAAGCAAGTCTTCCAGTTGTTCACGTTTGGTTGCCATACTCCTAATATTTAAATGTCCACCAAACAAGCCCTTTAGCTTTACATCGAGGATCCCACACAGTTCGAGCCTGATTAAGCGTTTGGAAAAACTTTGCGGTGCGATGTTTTTTCATCACGGGATTCCTAGATCTAGTTGAAGGCATAGTCAATGTTAGACCTACATCACGATCCGGAATGTTTCGGGACTCACCAATGGAGATAATAATATTCCGCTCTTGCAACGAGATGACCTCCTTCACATTGCCGCTGAAGTTTGTTGAGCTAGACCTAGCCCTCGGCTGTAAACGCTCCGAGCCAGTGGCCAACGGCACCTCAGAAGACTCCATCACAGCCCGCAGCCCTTGGCCGGTTGCCACCGACGGCGTTGGCATTGGAAGACGCCGATTTGTGTTATCGCTGTCTGTTGCGGTCCGGGATTGCGCTCAACATCACCAGCAAGCAGTAACAATACGGTGAGTTGAACGAGCCCATGGCGTGGGTTAGATAGCATTTCACGCGATGTAGTAGACACCTTTGGCTTTGTATATCCATTGATGTTAAATTTGGAGTACAGCAGTTCTGGCTGCTGCTAACAGGTGTTTTCTTTATTAAAACAATGTTGCACAGACAGCAACAATAGCGCCACAATGTATGGAACTATGATCCAGTGATGTAATGAAAATTGGGGCTTAGATGGTTTAGACAAACAGCGCAAACAACACCAGCACCTGCCAAGCTACATGCATGCACGTCCAAGTCCGCCGTCACGTCCAAGTCCGCCTTTTCTCTTCAAGAGGTCTGTGATGCCGCTGGCTGGGCCTCCCCACACACCTTCATAAAACATTACAGTCTGGATCTGCCCACTACACCAGGTTCACAAGTTCTCATGTCTTGAGTGTGCCAGATTGCTTCACACCAGGGTGGGGTCTCTCAGTATGGCGGCATGGGTATTCGTTCCCCAAAGTGTAGAGTATCAACGCAGCGGGAGTTCCCTTGCGAAAGGGAATGTCTCGGGTTACTATTGTAACCCTCGTTCCCTGAGTAGGGTCACTGCCTATGTGACATTACTCACAACACTCTAGGCAGTGTTCTAATTGTTAGTTCTGTTTTAAAGATTATAACATCTATGTAATTGTCTGTGTATTTTTCAAAAATATTATATATTTTCTCTGCCTAAATATTTTAGGTTCTTTATCCAAGGAATACTCCAACTGGTGGGTATCGATTTCCTTTCTCAGTTCTTTTGGGGTAGGCTCCGCACCTGCCTTCATCTTCAGGCAGGAACTGCAAGTGTGTTCTACCCTTCGGATTTGGATTACAGACGGGGCCTACACCAAGGAACCTTAACATTTCATTTTGCAAAAAACTGTTAAATAAATCGTATTCATATGTTCTCTTGCCTCCCGAGTCTTTCTGGTAGAAATAGGAGCTCTAGTGCAATTTCTACCAGGAAGGCTAATATCACGTCATTCAATGACCTCAGATCTAGCCAATCACCACTGGACACTGGATTAAAGCCTGGTTAACACCCATTACAACGTTCGCAAAAATTGACGTCGGCGTTCACCCCCATCCTCCCCACCACCACCAGGTCATTCCTTGCCTCCTGAGTCTTTCTGGTAGAACTACTTTTCCTGTGCGTTTACTGAAAATAATTGCACACCTTAGAATGTTCATCAACCAATCAGAATGAAGCATTCAACAGCCCCGTAGTATAACTAGAGCTAAACCTCTATAAATTCTCAATAAGAACCTTATGTAATGTAGTAATGTAATCTATTACACACATTTATTCTGACATGTTATTTTACTGATACAGTATTAATGTAAGAAGATAAAATAAGAGACTCTAGAACATCTCACTGTCACTGATTTATCATGCAGCTCAAAGCATTATGGGTTGAATTTCTCTACAGTCTATTCTGATTCTGAATTAACACATTCATTAAATTTCAATGATGATCCAACATTATAAAGACTAAACCCAGGATAGAGCGGTTGAGTGAATGTGGTCTGGACTGTGTGTATGAGGCTCAGTGTGTCAGAGACGCTGTAGAAGGACAGAGTTCCTGCACTGTGATCCACATACACTCCTATTCTACTGTTGATAGACTCTACAGGGACTTTAGACTCTATGCTATTGTGTTTGAATGAGTATCTGGATGGAGAGCAGAACAAACTCCAGGACTGATCATTATTTCCAAACACACACTCTTTCCCATATCCCTTCCTGCTGATGCTCTTATATGACACTGATATACAAACACCAGGACCACTCCACTCAATCTCCCAGTAACAGTGTCCACACACACTCTTTCTACACAACACCTGAGAAACCACGTCAAATCTGTCTGGATGATCAGGATACGTCTGAGACTCTTCCACTAATGTCACCTCTCTGTTCTCCTCAGACAGTCTGATACGCTTGTGTGCTGTGTTTGAATCCAGTGAGAGAAAACAGGCATCTGAACAAAAGATGAGAGACAGTTATAACACAACAACAAAGAATAAAGCTGTGTGTGTTTGTTTGTTTGTGTGCGTGTGTGAGAAAGTGTGTGCGTGTGTGAGTGGTATTTGTTTAGACAGACATTTGTGTAGTCCGGCTGTAATCCTGGATTTTCCTCCATGATCCACACTATAAAACACACAGAGTCACATTCAATCAGTAAACAAACACAACATCAAAATATAGCTGAAAGCAGCATTTCGGGGACAAGCCTGCAATACGGAGCAGGAAGAGCAAAAACAGCAGAAATTTAACATACATGGAAAACCAGCTGGTTCAGAAGTACAGGTGAAAATGAACTCAAAATGAACAGAAGTTCAGATGAGAATGAATACAGAATTAACTAAAAAATACTTATTCCTAATACTAGAGAAAGAAAGATTATTACAATGCTTACTCTGATAATAAAGCAATTGAAATGACACAACATTACACACAATTTTATGGCGTTGTACTACACGGGACTCAAACCCACAATCTCTGGGTCAGATGCCTGTCACTTATCTCTTTGCCCCAGTGGGCAAATGTGTTTTCACCAAGATGCCGAAGTTCCAAAGTTCAAGTGAGAATCAACTCAAAAAGAGGAATTATATAAATGCACCACGTTATATTTAATGAGTTCCTTCTCAGAAAGACACCATGTCTGGAACAGAAGCAACTTTTGCACCACTTCCGGCCACAATACCTCTTGCGGTCTGGGCATGTGCCACACAAGGATTCGAACCCATGACCGGAATGGTTCGGGTTTGTTGCACGTGGTTTAGCAGCTTACGCCACTCAGTTGACGCGGACTTACCAAACTGCAGAGGAGAGGCTTCAGAGTGAGACTGAGCACACAAAAGCATTTTAACCAGATACATAAATAGGCTAAAATAAATTGATCCTAATGTAGCTTGTGGTAAATCTTAAATCTGATATCTGGAGAGTCACAAGTAAAATTATTCCTGTGTTTCGTTATTGTCGGTATATCCAAACCTTGTGTAAAGGATTGGCCCTCTTCTGAACGGAGGCGGGGAGCAGCAGCTCAATTGCATTTAAAGGGACATACAAAAAACGGCGAGTTTTTGTCACACCCAAAAAGGGGCAATTTGACAAGCTATAATAAATGTTCTGGGGGGTATTTTGAGCTGAAATTTCAGAGTCACATTCTGGGGACACCATAGATTTATATTACATCTTGTAAAAAGTGGAAAAATGTGTCACATTTTAGCGATACTATGTCTTAGATAAGGGGGGCCTGCCCGATCTCAGTTTCTGGAACAACCTGTTTCAAAGCTGGAACGACATATCTTTTTTCTATAATGGCATTCCCGAATCATCCGTAGCTTTGGATCTATTTACTGATGCCGCTTCCTCTTAAGGGTCACACATGCGGACTTAATGCACATTTGACTTACGCGACTCTCCGAACTAAACCACATTATACATTACTCACATCCTCTTTCGCTAACACTAAAGATAATTTTGTTACTAACAAGAGTAAGGTAAGTTCACTGCATATCATAAACCTTGCCTATAAAACCTCCTTAGGCAAGTATGCTATCTATACAAACTCTGGTTTTGGTGGCAGTTTCCCTTACTTATTTATTTCACAGCCTACTGTGCGGCTGCTTTCTCCATTAGGCCTATCGAGGCTATCTCATGCACCCAAGTTGCCTTCTCCTCACCACGGCCTAACGTGGCCTCCTTTTCATGACCTATGCGATTTGATATCACGTCATTCATTAAACACTTCATTCATTGACCTCAGATCTAGCCAATCACCTCTGGACATATGCAGTATTTAAGCCCGGTTAACACCCATTACAACGTTCGCAGAAACTGATGCCGGCATTCACCCCCATCCTCCCCACCACCACCAGGTCGTTCTCTTGCCTCCTCAGTCTTTCTGGTATAACTACTTTTCCTGTGCGTTTACTGAAAATAATTGCACACCTTAGAATGTTCATCAGCCAATCAGAATGAAGCATTCAACAGCCCCGTGGTATAACTGGAGCTAAACCTCTATAAATTCTCAATAAGAACTTTATGTAATGTAGTAATGTAATCTATAATAAAGTATAACTGGTTTGTAATAAGTGTAGATTGTAATGCTGTTTTTTGAGTTGTTAATCAAAACTCTTCCTGCTCTACATACTTGAGTTTATCCAGTTTATCAGTGAGCAGCTTGACTCCTGAATCTCCTGGGTGATTGTAGCTCAGATCCAGCTCTCTCAGGTGTGAGGGATTTGAACTCAGAGCCGAAGACACATAACCACAGCCTTCCTCTGTCACCATACAGCCAGACAACCTACAGACAGACACAACAACAGTCCACATGACATTAGTTTGGCATTCATTTCAGCCTCTTTCACACAATGACTTGTGTAGTTTGTATTTTCAGCTGTATTTTCTGTAGATTCTTTCTTAAAAATAACAAAAACATTAATTAGCATAGCATTAATTATGATCATGCTTTTCTCACGGTTGTCATAGAAGTCACTCTACCAGAATTTCATCTGAGGTCAAATTTTATCACAATAGTTGTAATACACAATTAATGTACTACTACATGTAATATTAGTGATCAAACATTTCAGATTTTGACCTAGGAGCAGAGGAATCTTTTCGAGGGTTCACAAAATTTGTCCCTGACAGCCAAGTTGTGGCCAAAATCTTACATGGAGCAGGGAACAATAAAGGGCACCTAAGTAGTGAGTTTAGGTATAGGAGTGAAACCCTGAAGTGACATTTTTAATTTCGCTCACCTTAATTATCTCATTAACTTCTACACTGCTTCAGTGTTACTTTTTTAACACTCTGAATGTGGAATATATAAACACTGAGCAGTGTACATTACTGGGAATTTTGATGTGAGGAATCATCCTGGATAAGATCGATGTTAAAGTAAGATTTTTGCACCAGAATGCAGGTAGCAAAGTCAAGCCACAGAGATGATGTTAATTGGTGTGGTGATGAATATTGGTATTTAATGCATTATTTTTTTATTGCAAATGTCATTTGCAAAATGGTCAATTACATCCCTGCAAATGTTGTTTTTTTCTCTTGTTCTGGCATTCCATTGAGAGCAGATTTGTTGACAAAATGTCATCATTATTTATTGTGATAATTTATTTTTATATTAATTGTTAATCGAAAACCATTTACCTCAGTATCTGTAGCTTACAGTTTGGACTCTTCATTCCATCACAAAGAAGCTTCACTCCTGAATCCTGCAGGTCATTGTTACTCAGGTCCAGCTCTCTCAGGGCGGTGTTTGAGGATTGTAAAACTGAAGACAAACTCTCACAAGACTGAGCAGTGAAATTACACATGGGACACCTGAACAAGAAAAGCACAATGTAATTGCATACAGAATAAATCTTAGCAGAGTGATTTTTACATAATTAATGCAA
This sequence comes from Leuciscus waleckii, assembly GCA_900092035.1. Lineage (NCBI taxonomy): Eukaryota > Metazoa > Chordata > Actinopteri > Cypriniformes > Leuciscidae > Leuciscus > Leuciscus waleckii. The sequence goes on along the minus strand of FLSR01004881.1, from coordinate 1,828,434 downwards.
AATCAAATCAAATGTAAGTATTTGAATTCAGACCTCAGTGTCTGCAGCTGACAGTTTGGACTCTTCAGTCCATCAGAAAGAAGCTTCACTCCTGAATCCTGCAGGTCATTGTTACTCAGGTCCAGCTCTCTCAGGGCGGTGTTTGAGGATTGTAAAACTGAAGACAAACTCTCACAAGACTGAGCAGTGAAATTACACATGGGACACCTGAACAAGAAAAGCACAATGTAATTGCATACAGAATAAATCTTAGCAGAGTGATTTTTACATAATTAATGCAAAATCAAATCAAATGTAAGTATTTGAATTCAGACCTCAGTGTCTCCAGCTGACAGTTTGGACTCTTCAGTCCATCAGAAAGAAGCTGCACTCCTGAATCCTGCAGGTCATTGTTACTCAGGTCCAGCTCTCTCAGGGCGGTGTTTGAGGATTGTAGGGGTTACCATCCTCTTTTTCCCGGACATGTCCGGCCGTCGAGATCGTCCAAAATGTCCGGGATTCGGCTTTTGGTTTCTGCAGTCGCCATTCATTGTTTACATGCACGCCTTTTGTTTCAATCTAACTGAATTCATTCCGATTGGTGAATCTGAATGTAGTGTTTACATGAACGCTAAACAAGTGATCGGTTGATGTGCGTTTTAGCATTGCTAAGAAAATTCCCGCTCCTCCGTGAGAGATAGCCTACGAGACCGGTGTCGCTCATCAGTAATCGCGCCGTTCTCCCGCGCCCCTCAGCCTCGTCCTGCTCGCCACAGTAAACATAATGAATGGCGACTGTGGAACGCAAAAGCCGAATCCCGGACATTTTGGGCGATCTTGAAATCCCGGGCAGAGTCGTCACGGAGACTCACGATAAAACGGCGTCTTTTAAGTTTTGAGTCAACTAGTAGCCTAGCCTAGTTGTTTAACTGCGCTCTCTTACCGGTAGGCGTGGCTTGGGAGTGGCCTCGTAGGGCAGCGAAGCAAGTGCATTCTGGGAGTTGTTGTCTTTCATCCACATGAGCCAAAAATACATTTTCTGGCTTTTCTCAGTCTAGAAAGCTCCAAATTCAAAAATAATTTCACATTTCTACTACATAAATGACCCATTTTAAATACACATTCATCGTTCTAGAGGTAAAGTATCCCTAAAAACTTTCTTAAAATATACAGGCCTGTTGCCATAAGAAAACTATGATGTGTTTCAAAGAGAGAGAAAAACAATCCAGAATAGCTAAAACATCTAATATAAAAAAGGCTGAATTCAGAATGGCAGAAATAGTACTAGCATACTATTCTGAATTCAGCTCAATGTGGTTTTATGTACGTTTAAAAGGGAAAACTTGACTTTTAAGGCTACGTCTACATTAATCCGGATACATCTGAAAATGGCGTTTTCCTTTATAAACGCTCTCCGTCCACACTACCGTTTTCATGCGTTTTCGGACGTCTCAGTGTGGATGAGAAACTTTTGAAAAACGCCTGAAAAGGCTAAATTCACCTTTACTGCGCATGCGTAAAACCCCACAAAAGATCACTGATATGATTCAGATGGAAAGATAAATAATGAAGTTATCGCGCAATTCTTCTGACAGGATCATTTTATTTAGTAAAATATCTCACCATTCACTGATGTGGTCCAGGTCGCACGCAGTCACCATATGTTTGGTCTAAAACACAACGGCTCTCATGTATTGCCGCAGGACATCAAATGTGAGTGAATTCTGTCATCTTTGCATGACTGTGATATGAAGAGTGTGCAATGTAGAATATTTTTTAGCAACAGTGTGAAAGTGAATAGCACATAACAGGCACAATACTGGTATAAACATGAATATCTATTGGTACAATATGCGTCACATGACTAAATTTACGTCATCGTTTTTAAATCCCTCCGGTTTCACAGTCCACACTACGACGCAAAAACGGCGTTTTCAATTGTATACGCTTTGGAGTGCGTTTTCAAAAAGCTTCGTTTTCATTAATAAAAACGCCGTCTCAGTGTGGAAAAACGGAGAGAAAAAGATGCGTTTTCAAACGAAAACGTATTAGTGTGGACATGGCCTGAGACAAAAGGCCTTTAGGGTAGTAGGATGCAACAATGTGTTAGTTATGGGGCATGTCTCTTCATTTAGAGACTATAAAGAAGAAAGGATGCCCTCCCTTCTTTGTCACACTCTGCAGCCACTCTGTATGACTGTATGACTGTTGACCTTTTCTTGCAAGAAAATAAATAATCTTTAAACACAGCGTGTCTCTTATTCAATGATGTAAAATTGTTTGCCGCTACACTATTTACAGGCATGCAGATGCAGACAAGTAAAGCATTTTCTTTATAACAGCTTTCCATGTGGGAGAAAACAACATAAAAATAGCATCTTTCCACTCTATTTACGGTGCCGTCGACGTTGGTGTTGATGACAAGAAAATGTGCGAGATATAGATAGAAATAGTTTTCCCTGATTGTTGTTTTAGTACATTACGCCACATAGAGCATTTTAAAATGCCCCAGTGACGTGGTTTTAACGCATTGCTTTTAATGAGAATTGAGACACATTTCATGTCAAACCTCCACTAAGGCAAAGGGCATGATCATTTTGTCTTAATGAAAATTGGAGTATAATTTGGTCATGACATTTGTTGGAGTATTTTAAATTTTAACCGCCAGCTACATCTCACATAGGCTATTGCCTCCTTTACAATTTCTCAATGTAACCAATATAAAACACAAAACAGCTAAACAAAAAAAATCTAAGTAATTTAATTGTCATTTTGACATTTATTCATATGAAAAAGAGGGAAGTTGATAATGTGTTTAAACGCTAAACAAGAGGCTAAGATTTAGAAGTGATCATGTTTAGCATCTGTGTGTTAACGCAAAAAAACTAGAAAGTAAATTTTGCATTTATAAATTGGGAATCCTGATTTTTTTGCTGTTGATTATTTTTTCATTATATTTCTTTAGGAGGCACTGTCTACCTCGTCTGTTTAGAGAAAACACCACTGGTTCATTCATACTACAGTTCACACAGGGGAAAGAATCTGCAAGCCATAGTTATGAGACACCTTTTCATACACAGTACTAGAAAGTTGCAGGCAGGTGAGTCTGATCAGGGTTGGAGTTAAACTCTGCAGGAAAGTGGATCTTGAGGGCCAGAGTTGAGAACCCTTGGGTTAGAGAAACTTGTGCATGCTTTCATCACCAGCAGGGTGTATTATTATAATGGACTTGTAAGAATTTAGAAATTAGGAGATGCCGGACAGTCTGGTTGAAGAGTGACCAGACCCTGAGAGGACAAAGGACCTCTCTGGAAATTAACATTTGAACTAGCCCTCGTGCACTAAGTCTCTTTCCCCCTTCTCTCACCCCCTCTCTCTCATGCTCAGATTACCTGAATTCACCCAAGAAAATGTTTAGTTTAATGTGAATGATTAACATCGAGTATTATACATATTTAGTATAATTTGAAATGTCTCATTGCGACTGGTACACTACAAATGTCTCATTTCCAAATAAGTAAAACAAAAGGTAATACGGTTTTTAAGAGTTTAGGGATAACTGACACACAAAGGAAGGTGGTTTCTGGGAACCCTGATTTTTTTTGCTGTTGATTATTTTTTCATTATATTTCTTTAGGAGGCACTGTCTACCTCGTCTGTTTAGAGAAAACACCTCTGGTTCATTCATACTACAGTTCACACAGGGGAAAGAATCTGCAAGCCATAGTTATGAGACACTTTTTCATACACGTTTGAACACAGTGAATCAGCAAATGTGAAAGTAAAACCTGAGTATGTTGAGTTGACAGTGTGAACAACAAGATATTTCCAACTGTATTTTAACTTTTATTTGTTGTGAAATTGTGTAATTACTCACAGGGCTTTTCTGCAGCATCTCACAGCTGGAACGAGACTCTCGTAGCCTGCTTGTGATGAGTGAACCTCTTTGGGTTGAGCTCGTCCAGCACCTTCTCTGACGTCAGCAGTGTGTAGGCCAGCACTGTGCACATCGAAGAGGAGAGTTCTCTGCCTGGATGATCATCTGGACCGAAGTATCTCTGGATTTCCTCATATAATAATTATCTTTGAGCTCAAGTAAGCAGTAAAATAGGTTGACTGAAGCTTCATCTGAGATGTCCCGGTGTAGTTGTTCTTTAATGTATTCAGTTGTTTGTCTGATGCTCTCTGTGGTGTCGTCAGTGTCTGTGGTGTCTTCAGTGTCAGAGTCTGTGGTGTCTTCAGAGTCTGTGGTGTCTTCAGTGTCTTTGAGCAGGCCTTTGAGCCGTTTCTGACTGGATTCCAGTGAAATGCCCACCAGAAACCGCAGGAAGAGGTCCAGATGACCTCTCTTACTCTCCATGGCTTTATCAACAGCCTCTTCCAGTAGCTCATGTAATGTGATATCTTCATTGGGCTCATCAAAGAAAAACCGAAGCCCCTTCTTGTTCTTGTTCAGGTAACAGAGGAACACATGCACTGCAGCAAGAAACTCTTGAACACTCAGATGCACAAAGCAGAAGATCTTTGACTCATGAAGAACGTCTTCCTTCTTAAAGATCTCAGCGATCATTCCTGTGAACTCTGTTTGTTTCCGCTCTGTCTTTTTACTCACCTTAATACCACATGATTTCAGATCTTTCTCATAGAACACAACGCTTTCCTTCTTCAGCTGTTCAAACGCTAGCTTGGCCAACTTTAATATCATATCTCTATTTGATTGTAAGAGTGTTTTAAAATCTCTCTCTTCTTCTCCATCGTACTTCTGGCTCTTCATGTTCATCTGTATCAGCAGGAAGTGAATGTACATTTCAGTGAGTGTTGTGCTGATGTTCTCTGTATTGTTCTTGATGAGAATATCCTGAAGGACTGTGGCCGTGATCCAGCAGAACACGGGAATGTGGCACATGATGTAGAGACTACGAGACGTCTTAATGTGTGAGATGATTCTGGAGGCCACATCTCATCTGTGAGTCTCTTTCTGAAGTATTCCTCCTTCTGCTTGTCAGTGAATCCTCGCACCTCTGTGATCAAACCCACATGCTTAGGAGGGATCTGATTGGCTGCTGCTGGTCGTGAGGTCACCCAGATGAGAGCTGGCGAAGCAGAGTCCCTTTGACCAGACTTGTAAACAGCACGTCTACTGATGATTCTTTCTCAACAGTGGTTAATGATATATTTTTAAAATTCAAAGGCAACCGACTCTCGTCAAGTCCATCAAATATAAATGCTAGCTTGCATTCCTTATATAACTTTGATTTCTCCAAGTCCTCCAGGTCAGGATAAAATTCCAGCAGAAGCTTATGGAGACTAAACTCTTTATTTTCCATCAAGTTAATCTCTCTGAATGGAAGCAGGAACACACAGTCTATATTCTGATTGGCTTTTCCTTCTGCCCAGTCCAGGATGAACTTCTGCACAGAGACAGTTTTTCCAACGCCAGCAATGCCCTTTGTCAGCACAATCTTTTCCTTTTTCTTCAATTCAGTAAAAATATCATTGCATTTGATTGGTTTGTCCGGTGTTTGTTTGTTCTTGAAAGCATCATCCATCTTCCGAAACTCATGTTCCTGATTGACATCTGCCATATCTCCCTCTGTGATGAACAGTTCTGTGTAAACAGCTTTGAGATCTGCTTCATTTTCCTTTTTGCCCTCAAATATACGTTCTGCTTTCTTCTGCATGTTGGCTTTGTGGTTTTCCAAAAACTTCTGCAAATCCTCTGTATTAAAAATAGTGTAAGCAAATTAAATTACATGCAAAAAGATTTTATTTATAGGTCACACTTTATTAGGTGCCTTTACTCTGTACTAACATTTAATACAAGACTATGGATTTACTGTGTGACTACACTTTGTTCTGGATGATTCCCACATTTCTGCTAATGAGCTGAGTTATGGGTTTGGTTAAGGGTTAGGATTATTGGGGTCAGAGTTAGCTTTTGGGTCAAGGGTTGGGCTACAGTTAAGGCTAAAGTTAACTGATCTGGGTAGTTGATGTGACGTGGCTTTTTCACCGTCACAGAAGATAAAAAGTAATTTATTTAACATTTTCATCATTTAGAATATTGTAAATGGTTAATAATTTTCTTGTTTTACATGAATTTGTTGTTTTAATACCCAGTTATTTTTATTTTTTTACAACTTTGAGCCAAATCTCAAAATTGTCCAAATAAATATTACATTTTATAAATAAAGAAAATAATGTTTAAAAACCTTAATTAACACTCCTGGCATAATTGTGCAAGTGTCTATTTCACTAAGTGGCCTTCACTTTTCCTATACATATATTTCTAAAAGTGTAGGAATTTCATAAAGTTTGTCACAGAAAAAAATGTCCTTTGGTGTTTTGCAATAACCTGATATTAAGTTGGGCAATATCATGGACAACTACATTTAGTTGAAAGACCCTATTCAAGGTCATGTGACTGAAGACCCCTATGAAGCCCATGAGCAGTGCACATGGCAAGTATTTCTCTCAGAATTGTTCAAATATTTAACTATGTTTTCAGACCATTGAAGTTGTTAAGTTTTTTTTGTCCTTTGGTGTGACACCCCTAAATTTCATTTTTTAATTAGGGGTTCAAGCACGAAGTGCTGAACACCTATTGTAATTGTTAGGATTTGTATTATTATTATTATTATTCCTTAATAAAATAAAATCTTTCTTATTTGACATGGAATGACTCAGGAAGGAAATATGGTAGGAGGAAAATTCTTTTTTGGTGAAGCTACATGTTAGCTGCATTTGGATAAAATATTGTGGTGATTGGATAAAGGAATCAAAAGTTACAGCATTTGGAACCAAGATAGCATTTTTGTTCAGTCCTTCATGCCCCCATGGGCATTTTTTAAAATTGGTTCTCCAGGAAGAATACCTTGTCATAACAGCAATAGATTATGTTAATTTTGGGCTCATTTTAATTGTAATAATATGCTGTAAAAAATGAAGTGCCATTTTCAATGATCTGTGAATGTTTCATGAGCTGTGTAATGTTTTTGACACTTGCAGTACATACTACAAAAAAAGATTTGATAGATTATGAATTTTTTTTTTTATATTTATCAGCAAATAACTCAGCAATACTTAGGAGTTTTTCAAATTGGCTACATTCACTGTAAAGTACAGACTCTACGCTTTCAATGACACCAATTTTGTTTTAAGGCAATATTTTTGAAAAAAATTATAATGAATATTTTCGCAGCTAGGTGGCGCCTGCGGCCGGTTTAGAGGGACTAGTCAGCTCTCGTTCAGAGTTGATCGAAGTGCACCCCGGAAAGATGTTTTTTAGCTAAGTATGCATCATTTCGTGAGGAATATCTTGTGATCAATGCAATGGATTATGTTGGGCTCTTTGTAATCGGGAGTATCTGCTGTAAATAAAGATTTTTCTGCTACTTCACTGGCGCCTGTGCTACTTCATGTGTTAGAAGTCTATGAGGAATATCTTTAGATCTGAGTGATGGATTATGGTGAGTTTGGGCTCTTTTTAATCTTAAAGGGTTCATATAATGGTACATGCACTTTTACAAGTTGATTGTACAGAAATGTGTGTTGGCAGTGCCTGTACACAACCATCATAAAATGATAAAAATCCATCCAGTGTTGATTGAAAGCAGCGTTTCAACACAGACCCGCCCTCGCTCGTGAGCGAGCTGTCAATCATAGTCCGCGCGTCATTGTTGATACGCTGGAGCACTGTCTATGAGCAGAATGACGTCTAAGCGAGTGTGGTGTTCTGTTCTCGGGTGTAATAGCGAACAGCATCATGTTGATGTTCCTAAACCCGAACTGCTGAAGACGCAGTGGCTGAGTTTTGTTTTCGAAGGGAATATTCCCCACGATCAACGTCAATGCTTTCATGTTTGCGCGAATCATTTCACACACCAGACTGCTTTATAAACGAGGGTCAGTATAAAGCTGGTTTTGCTAAGAAGCTGCTCCTGAAAAAAGGATCGGTACCAACTATT